>VUQR01018055.1:27806-44766 GCA_015108515.1 Hemichromis elongatus | reverse complement strand
TCTTAATCCATGGGCTCACAGAGGGACAAACATACTGCATTTATTGCATATGAATTGTACGAGGATTAGTCAAATAATAGAAGAAGACGTATAACCCAGGATTATTCATTCTACCGGATTTACTCAGGCCTCGACAATCAATTTTGTGCATAAAATTCTCTGCCGCCAAACTCGCACTCGCGTACAGAGTTTTATTAGAGCTGGTGACGCGAGAGATTAAGACCACAAACGCCCGTCCAGACGCGGTTTAGGCTGACGGCGATGGGGTATGGGTATGTCTGACGAGCTCGTGTTGACATATGCTGAACCAGTACGATGAGACACGATGAGCCGAGTCGCTCACATTCCCAGACGCCCAACTCAGTTTAGTAGGTTGCGCACATCTGGTTGCGTGCGTGAGGTTTGACATATGGAGCTTATCTGAGGTCACGAACTCACACAAACGCACTGCAGCGCTGTAATTATAAAGTCTTTCTCTGGAGCCTCCACCTGTGGTTACACCTCTGCCTCTCTGCAGGTGTGTGTGCCCCGACATGCTTGTAGATGATGTTGAGCATAAAGTGATGCTTGTGTAATTACCGCCATACTGACGTAGCAAATCGCTAACCAGAATGCTTTTTGTTTTTCTGTTATGAGTTTGAGTAAATGAATCGCTGCGTTTGTTTGCAGCTAGAAGAGGGTGCTGTTAAAACGGCACCGTTATTTTGTTCTGTTGACTGCTTCTCTTAGCTTTAACCAACGTTATTAGCAAACTTAGTCATGGACAAATAAATAAATCGCTCCTGTAAAAACGATCGGTTAAAGGCTCGGCTTATTGTCGATGTATTTGTCCACTCGACCAACCTTAGTAGGGACTGACCATCGGCTACAAAATGATGCATGACAGATGAATAGCTTCCTTCCTGTACACAACTTTAGAATGACCACACATTAAAAAAATGTAAATATAATGTTCTATTCAGCCTATGAAGGCATCAGGAAAGTGTTTATTGAGCTCACAGAAATGGAGCCGATGGACTTTTCCCTACAGTCTTTTGTACAACTTGAAATCTTATCGGCTTCTCATGTTGTCTTCACTTTTGAGATCTGGGGGTTACATCCGTCTTTAAACTATCCAGGGGTTTAATGTTTTGGCTGATTGGTATATTTGCTTGTATTTGATTGAATGGATGCTTGAGTGTATTACTGCTATTGGATTAATTGTAATGGCTTTTTGAATCCTTTCAGAAGACACCAAAGCGATTTTTGCAGTCATAATAAACTTAAAATGAGGCGAGTTTGGAGGGCATGTTTTCCCTTGGATATGATGATTTGCTTCTTAAACATATCCACGGAAAGAAACGAACTCTCCACGTGTCCGTCTCTCACTTCCATTTCAACAAACTCTTGGATAGTCATACATGATATATGTCAAATTTATTTGGAAAAAAATCACTTGGACTTCCATGAAAATGAAATGTCATCATCAGGTCAAAGCTGCTTCTATGCAAGAATTATTTTCCATGACAGTTTCTGGGCGCGCTCACGCAGGCACACACTGAGCTCTCTTGCTGTTTTTCTTCTTCCCTGTATTGATTGTAAAAGTCTGCAGGTTGCAGAACACTTGTACTTTTTCTTTGTGTTTCTGTGAGCTGATGTCTGTCTGCCCGTTTGTGTCCCCAGCGAAACAGCACATCAACACCGTGGGGAACCAGCTACAGATGAACCAGCACCATATGGACACAGCTTTGAACTTCTACAAGATGGCGCTCATCAAACACTTGACCCGCGGCCGCAAGGCCTCCCACGTCATCGCCGCCTGCATCTACATGGTCTGCCGAACCGAGGGAACGCCGCGTATCCTTTCTGCTCAGTTCTGTTTATTTATGATAGGAAAACCACGGGAGTTTGAAACATTTTAGCGATTAGTGACATGCAAAGTGTGTTGGCATCAAAAACACAGACTGTAGAAAAGCTGAGAGTCTGGGCTGATTTTTAGCTTTTGCTCTCTGAACCTTACTGAGGTATACTTCGCTGCCCCTCGGGGAAATTTGCGTCTGGCTCAGAGCAGCACATGGCACTACATCCTACTTATATCCAATACAAAGGTACATTTCATTTCAGACTAATTAATTAAACTCCCTCCTCAGATGCTATCCCTGATGCCGTTGGAAAAATGACTGTTCTAGGTGAATCATTTCTGAATCGAGTCAAAACATCTCTGGGATGTCAAACCCAGTTTTATTAAAGGCCACAGGGGAAAATGAGTCATATCACGGGGCTGACGTATGCAGTTTATCGATCAGCCTTTAATCGGATAATAAAAAAATGTCCAACGTAGATTTGTTTTACATATCGTGCTCGACTGGAAGCTGCTTTGCCGTCGTGTTGTTTAGTGAAGCAACACAATGCATTATTTCGCTTGACTAAATAATGCATTCATGGAGCATTTTAAGAACAAAGTACATCCGGATGTAAGAGCAAAATAATGACTGTTAAGTATCAACAAATTAAAGGTCTTTGACTGTGTTTATATGAAAGTCACCGTCTGAACGGCCTGCGATGACGATGCTGTGCTTCAACCCTTTTATGGATGAAGCTCGCCTTCACAACTCGATCCCTTTTTAGAAGAAACACACAGTAGAAGAAACTACTTCCTTTCTGTGTCTGCGGTGCCATATATCTGGTATCTTGTAACCGATTGTCTTACGGCAAAATGGATAAATGTCCCTCTTTCGCAAAAACGTACTCGGTCTCACCACTTAATACACCGTCTGCCTTAAACATCAACCTTGTAGTTTTGTTTGCTAGCTGCCTTTCTAGGCCGTCGGTGTGCCTGTCTGATGTGGTTTGGCGCTAGACAGTTTGGTTTTTTTTTTGTAGAGGTAGGGTCAAGGAATGCAAATCGGCACGACTCTCAGAGCCAAAATTGAGACATTAATGGGAGCTGCATCAGGCTGAGTTGAACTAGAATGATAAATTTGAAGTGCGTCAAGTTGGAAAGTTAGCCATCTGTCTGCGTGTGTTGGTTTAAATGAGTGTAAAGAAGAATGGTCTCTGAGGGGAAGCCTGATCAAAGAAGTTTCCTCCATAAGCGAGCTGCTTTTCCTGCATGCACCGGGGAACCCTTTCCTTTCAATCGCGCTCCTCCTGCAGCGGCTGAGCAGATGTTCGGTATTAGCTGAGATAAAGTTGCAAGTTAAATTTGCAAACCTGCTTTTTATACCGACGGAGGGCGGCACAATAAAGTCAGCAGGTTACTTTTGATGTGAGCCCGTGGAGGCCGGGCCGCCTGTCACCGCCTTTCTGAATGTTTCATACGGCGCTAACGGCAGCTTATTGAAGTCGAGAGTGATGTGTCATCATCGGGATAATGGGACTTTTGGGTTCATCCTTTTTTCATAAGCACAGACGCTCTTTATTTATTTTTTTTCCGTGCTCAGTGTGGGTTTACTCCTGACTCACTTCACCTCCGAGGATGATGGCGTTATGTAACTGCTGCACAGAACGGCCGGCATAGGTTTGCCTAATGAAAAGAGGCGAGCAGGGTGTAATGCATTCCTGCTGCATTGTTTGCTTGGCTTTTGTGTTTGTGTGTGCGCGCGTGTTGGCGCAGCCCTGTCTGTTTGTGCATGTTTTGAAGAGTGTCACCGGGGTAAAAATAGCTCCGCTCGCTTCCTTTTCCACAGCTGGATGATTCTGTAATGTTGTCGCAGGGGAGGATGAGGACAAAGACGAAAGGGGAAGGAGAGTGGAGTAAAAAAGGGAAACATCCGTCAAACTTGGGGGTTTAATTTACGAGGAGCGGCCACACTGTTGGGATCGTGCAGCCATTTTCAGACGCTCACCGATCGTTCATGTGTTGTGAATTTTCTATTTGTCTTTCTGACCTTCCTTCAATGCATTCTTTCTATTTTCAGTATTGCCGCTGTCTCATAATTCAGTAGTTTCCCATAAACCTCTTGTTCTTGTTGTTGTTATGCTTCTTCTTCTTCACCGTGGTGAATTATCTCCCTCCATCTCATCCCATCCTTGGCATCCTGTTGTGCCAGCAATCTGTCTTGGTCTCAGTATATCCATGACTCTTCTGTCTTCTACTTTTCCTTCTGCCTGAAAGATCCATCTTTGGCATCTTTTATCCAGTATATCCACTGTCCCTCCTCTGCACTTCCATTTTGACCTTCCATTTTTAACCTTAACTCTTGATTGTGTATGATGTCTCTGAGAGGTTCTCTGAACGTTCCTAACAGAGCGATCTACGAGTAGAAGAAAGCTACTTTAAAGGAGGATGGCTTTAAATACAGTAGGAGTGAAAATGGCTTGGTTCTGACGGTGGATGAACCGGAGTGTTGCACTAAGGATGAGTTTTTTGCTGAAATTAAACAAAAAAGATATAAATTACAAGAATGACACCATGAAATGTAGGAAAAAAGTTATATATGGCTGTCTTAATCTGAAGAAAATGTAATAAAATGCTACATTAAAAAAGGTTGAATTTAAAATGGTAACGTAGATGGACAAAATGTAAACTGTCGTCAAAGAGAGACGCTTTTGTGCCCTTGCTTAATGAGTCTAAGGTAAGTCTTACCTGCAGGAGCTGGTATGGCTAGCAGGCTAACAGTAGCACTGGACAAGGTATTAAATGATAAAATTATACAAAATTCATTTTAACCTTTTGCCATCATTAGCTTCTGTCACTGCCACTGAACACTGTCTCTTCTTGCATGTTGATGGACCTCTGAGTGTGTCCTTCTGAGAGTGGCCACACTCAGAAAGTAGGGCAATTACTCTGCAGCCACAGCCGCCTCCTGGCTGCATCACACCGCCTCTCTGATCTCGCTCCAGAAACTTTGGGTCTTTCTGCCTCTTTTAAGGCGGTCTCTCCTCAAAACTGCTCGGACTTATTTTTGGAAATGGTACCTAGTTTGGCCATTTTTCCAGGATAATTACATTTAGAGACACACAAACAGGCGGTCATTTCCACAAAGCGTCTGCTGTGAAACAACAACGGCAGCTTTTACCTGTTTTATGCTGCACAGCCGTCTACCCGATTCTTTCGGTTTCACTGGGCATCTCATTTCAAAACCACGAGCATTAATCTGTCGCTCCTCCGCTCTGTTGGTGTTTCAGGCTTTCAGCTGGTTTTGTAGCTGAGATTTGTTCCCATTCAGCCACAGGGGCGATAATGGGGTCCAACATGGATGTTGGCTGATGAGGTCTGACTCACAGCCTGTGTTCCAGTTCATCCCAAAGGTGCTGATGGATTGAGGTCAGAGCAAACTGGAAAAACCATTTCTTTATGGACGTCTTTAAGCTCTGGTGTCATTGTTGAGTTTAAAAATAACACTGACTGGATGGTCCAGGGTTTATGTCCTTATTGTTACCCACCTACCCGACCCCGCTAATCCAAATAGGCAGCCTGGAGAAAGGTGCACCTGTCGCCATAGAGACCAGTGTGTTCAAGCTGGTTGAGCATCAGGAGGACGGGCCGGCCAGAACCCAATCAGACGTCCGATTGTCTGTTTGTCAGGTGCATTGTTGTAGAAGAGTCGGTTAAAAGTGACACTTGGATTTGCGTTCACGGAATTTTATTTTGTCATCAAGGTTACTCTGGTGCCCTCTGAGCATGTGCAAAGTCATACAATGCCACACTGCTACAGTAATGTTGAGCTGTGTGAGGTTGGCTTTTACTGCATTAGCACTGGTTTGGGATCATTGTCATCCTAAATAGATTTTTAGGCATGCAAAAATACTAACACTGTTGGTGTTTATTAAAGAAACCGTAACATGCTACTTGTAACTATGTGGCGTTTAACTTCGGCTCTTTGCTAAATATGCTGTTGTAGGTACGTAGATAAAGCTCCGGCTCATCCTCATGACCTTTTTTTGTTTTTCTGCTTGAATGACTCAGAGGTCAATCTTTTAAGTTGCTTAACAAACATTTTGTAATGTAATGTTCAAGGACTCGAGTGAAAACAAATTGGAAAAACGGCCAACGTCAAAAGAAAGGACCTTTGGAAAACCTGGAGAACTGTCGCTCAGGACCACCTTAAACCAATGACAGTCCAGCTTTCAAACAGCCTTCTTCTGTTTGCCTGTTTGGAAAAATACAAATCATGACCTGAACATTTAGTTGCCTTGACCTGTTTTTCTCAGACATGCTCTTGGACCTCAGTGATATTCTGCAGGTAAGATTTAATGACTATGTCTGTATTGGATGATTGATTTTATTATTTTTATATTCATAATATCTGTGAATTATTTAGTCTATATAACAAAAAAGGGTGAAAAATGTCCAAGTCAGTTATATTTAAACTCTCATTTGATATTAAACCATTTTTCATGTATTCTTTTATGAAGTCTGCTGAAAATCACTATTAAAAACTGTTAGAATGAAATAACTTCTCCAGACTTTCTCCCTTTGATGTGCCTTAAGGCCCAACCCTGTTACAGCATCCAATTAAACACTACCTCCTACCACTGCTCCCATAGTGCAGGTCTCCCTAGCTGCACTCAGACTGCCCCCCCCCATGTGATTAAACCGTCTGCATGTGTATAAATTTAGTAAGCCCTCCGTTTGTCTCCATATTTAATGGCAGCCGATTCGCAGTGAGTCAGGGGTGTGGTGTTGGTGAGGATGGGACATTTCTCAGTCACAGCTGGTCGGGGGCTTTTATTTTTATACACCCAGCTGTCCTGGAGGAGCCGTCCACCCCTCCCCCACCACCGCACACGCCCTGGCATTTGGGGGTTGGGAATGGATTTGTATTGGATTTTAGGGTGGGTGGGGTGGGGGAGTTATTAATGCGGAGAAATGTGGCTGTAGCTGCTGCTGCTGGGGTGCCTTCTACTCTACCAATCACTTTTTATGGATCCACAGCCACACCACTTGGTCTTCCTAGCATTGTTTGGATGAATGGTCAGCTTCGTCTGTCTCAGCCTGTTTTCCCAGAGCTGCTTAAACGGGAGGGGCTCCATTCCTGAGGGTCGGATCGATACCAGCTGCCTGTGTCCAGCTGACATTATGGAAGTTTAGCATGTTGGTCATGAATCGAGTGGTTCAGATGTTTCTTTCACATGAGAACTGTATTTTTGCACACAGGCAGAGTTTTGTGCAACAGGTGCTTTGGGTGGCGACCTCCACATTATTTTTTAGATGCTTTGTGAGTCTTACAGAGATGGGGGCGTGTCACCACACCAGATGTTTGCCAGTTGGTGGTATCTAGAAATCGAACCATTTGTAATCCAGTGAATGTTCTTTGAGAACAAATGCATTTGAATTGCTATTCTGGCTTTTGGCCCTCTATATTTTGTCCCTGTTAGGCTACAGGGAAGAAGACACCGATGATCCTTTGAGTGCTTTTTCGGATGCTGTGGGTTGTCATTTAGTTATTTTCTTATAGACCGAGGCAGAACATTCTGTACACCTGCCTAATATTATGTTGGTCCCCCTTTTGCTGCCAAAACAGCCCTGAACCATCAAGGCATGGACTCCACTAGACCCCTGAAGGTGTGACGCTCACATGCCTCACCATACCGCCTTGGATCGATTTGATAGATACTGACCTCTGCAGACTGGGAACACTCCACAAGTGCTGCAGCTTTTGGAGATGCTCTGACCCAGTCGTCTGGCCATCACATTTTGGTCCTTGTCAGACTCTATTTTTCCTGCTTCTAACACACAACACAACTTTGAGGATTAAATGTTCACTTGTTCCCTAATATATCCCACCGACTAACAGGTGCTATGATGAAGAGATGATGTGTTATTCACCGTACCTGTCAGTGCTCATAATGTTATGTTTGACCAGTTTCAGCTGCTAAACTTTGTGATTTCATTCTGGTTCTGATTCTTGGTTAATAATCAGTTTGGCGGCATTGAGCAAACTCACCATTTCCCCAGTTCCACTCTTTGTGGTATAAAGACACGCAGACCTGCTGGCAGCAGCTGTTTGCCTTTGTAGTTTCCAGCTTTATGAAAGAGTTGTTTATCCTCAGGCTTGTCAGAGGAGCTGCCTTCAGTCATACGAACCACATCAGGAGCTCTTTAATTGAAAGCTGTCCCCCTCTAAAGCCCCAATCACTGTGTCCACCTGTTGAACTGTGACGTAACAGGTAACCACGCAGTAGTTCTGATTGTAGGGTGCTGGGAGTTGACCTTTGACCGTGGAAAGTTCGATTTAACGCTTTGATGGAGAGGAGATTATTTACTCCTCAGGTTCCCACATTCAGCCACTGCTGAACTCTGAAGTCTCAGGTGTGACTCGAATGTAATGTTCAGACCACGAGAGTGAAATGTCACTTGTCTGTAATGACTGTGTACATCGTTATGTACATAAATACATAGTAGAAGACTGACAAGATATATCTGCATCTGTCTTAAAGTGCAGTGTGTACACATTGTAAAATCAATTGTGTGCTTTTCAGCCACTTTAAGACTTATGATTAATTAAAAGTTTTAATAAAGTGGCAAATCCAGCAAGCAAGTTTAATCAGGCAAACACTCACTACTTTATGAGTCCAGCTAAAATTGAGAGTCTGTAATAAATCTCCGCTGCACAGGAACACGGTGCACAGCTACAATCAGTACAACGGGTCAAAAGTACATCAGGGGAAGGGGGTCTGAAAACAGTCTAGGTCACGAGTTTCCATTTGTGCTTCTAAAAATGACTTTTTTTGGCACTGTGTTATTACAGGCACTGATACTGTAGGAACCTACAAAAACGGCGTCCTGAGAAAAACGCCTCTTCTTAAGGTGCTAAAGCTTCACCAGCTCCTCTCTAACTTTGTCTGATTGCTGTTTGGTGCCAGGCAGGTCAAGCATACTGTGTCTCGGTGGTGTTTATTTCATCACAAAAATGAGGTTGGCTGTTTACCGTTTCCCCAGATATTTGCATATTCATGTAGAGAGTCTGAGGAGTCAGCGTGACTCCTCATTTATCTGTATATCCTCGTATTAATGATGGCGATCGACCCCGTTTTATCAGTCACACAGTAGTGACTGCACTTGTTCCACTTCCTCCTGCTCCACTATTTCTGCTTTCATGTAGACATTCCTTGCTGGAATCAACTTCCCAGAATAGCAAAGCAGCATCTGTGTCCCTGCTCGACACCAGGGAAGGCCTCGAGCAGGAGTCCGTCTGTCTGTTCCTAAAACCTCCTCGTTTTAGTGCCCCCTCCCCGTGTTCTCGGGAGAGTTGGTCTGAAGGAATGACAGAGATGTGACCCGAGTTCATGACCTGATCCTCCAGCTTTCACTGCCGCCTCCTTCAAATTTCAGTCAGAGCAGAATTTAATTCCAGGCTGCAGCGCTGTTAATTCGTTAAGAGATGATAGATGTGCAGCCTCGTGGCTTTGTTATTCAACAGTATCCATCATCAGATAAAGTAGGGGGTGGGTGGGGGCACCCCTGCTTTTTTGTTTGGTAATTTTTTACTGCTGAACCTTCTGGAGGTGTTGTGGGGTAAAACACAATGAAACATCTGTGATGGGAGGTTCCTGTGAGATAACCCTGATGACACACAGCACCATTCACCTCCTGTTGCCTCTCTTCCTTTGACAAACCCGGTTTCAAATTTGCAGCTCAGCCTAGTTTTAACCGTGCAAGGGACTTTTTTTTCAGATCCTCTTCCAGAAAGTTTGAAATGGAAAACACATCACCTCCAGTTTATCAAGTCTGCTGCCTGAAGAGTTGTTTTCAATAATGACACGAATACAAACGTTGAATACTTCAACCTGAAACCTTCTCCCGCTCTGTTTTTTGGACTCCAGTTGACTGTGCAGGTCTTAAAGCCTCAACGACAAGTTTACTCGTTCAGTAATGTAGAACAAAACTGACACAAAAGTACTGGAGCACTGTAACTAAAAATAATTTCCCCTAGGGATCAATAAAGTATTCTCATTAACAAGTAAGATACTTTTTTATATTTTATGACTTTACACATTCACCTAGCAATTGAAAGATCCCAGGAGGAGATACAAATCCCTGGATTGTTTTCCTCCCTTCGCCACCAACTGGTTGTAGCAGATAGCCACTCCAACCTGAGCCTGGTTCTGCTGGAGGTTTCTTCCTATTGAAAGGGAGTTTTTCCTCCCCACTGTTACCCACTGCTTGCTCACAGAGGGGTTGTTTGTTGGTGTTTTCACTATTATTGTGATTTGGCACAATATAAATAACATTGAATTGTAATTGTATTCACCCAGAATGGTTTTAGTGAACAGGTGAGCCTTTTCAGAAGCTAAATTTCTTGTCTCATGGGAACAGGAAATGACTAGTCGGACTTTGTGGTGTTTAAAGAGCTCCTCCACTGCTGCAAATTGTGTTATTGTACTTTTACACACAGTCTGTAAGTTCTGCATCGTATGCTTGTGCTCATCTACACAGGTTTGCTTTCTAGAGCTGCAGAGAAACATGCAAACCCAATTTTGGGACACGACGAGTGATGCAGCCTTAAAAAAAAAAGAAGAAAAAAGTTGGCCAGACTAAAATAACAAAATTCACTAGGTTAGGGTTTCTAAAAATTACTTATGGATTCATGTCAGTTCAATTACAAAGACGATCAAATTACTGTCATTTAAAACAAAGATGAACAGCACATCGTCACATTTAAGAAGCTGGAGAGGCGGAGGGACGTCTGTTGCCAGCGGTGGCTTTCACTTTAACATTAAACGGTCAGATTATCCAGTTGTTGTGCTTTATTTGGAAATATAGAAGTCTCTAAGGGGCTTTCTTAATAATCAGTGATATAGATATTTATGTTGCTTTTAAAATTCGTCGAGGTCATCACAACAAGCAAAAGCGTCACTGTTTTCTGGGCCGTTGAGAGTGAGCAAATTTTAGTATTGTCCCGGCTGAGCGGAAAATCCAAACCAAAACATTCGGGCACAGCGAGTGCAGCCACAGATATTTTGATTAAATACGAGTCTACAGAGCAGCTCCAAATCACAGACACATTGAAGCGAAATGTTCTGCAACCTTCAGGTCGATTATGTAACCAGAACACTTGTCCTGCCGGTGATGCAACGGCCTTATTTCATATCCTGATAGTGCTTAATCGCACTCTACCATAATTCTGTAAGTGGCTTTGAATGGATTTAATGGCTCCTGGAGTCATTAGATACACTTTTTCCTGGCAGTACGAGGTGGTTTACGTCTGCTGAATAACATCCGTCGACTCATCCTGCTGTGTTGTCTCATCCACAGGTGAACGTCTACGTGTTGGGAAGAACATTTCTCGTTCTGGCCAGAGAACTTTGCATCAACGCTCCTGCTATAGGTATTTTACCTCCTCTTTACTCTGTTTACCGTGAGTCGTGTTATATACATGCTGAATCAGGTGTGACATACGTTTTACTTTACCATATGTGAAAGGTACAGTATAAAGACCAGAAATGTTCACTATAGATTTTAATAAGAGGAAAAAGAACCTGGAGCTGGAGGATGTCTGCTGGTAAATTATTAAAGTGGTTTAAATCACCTCAAGTTACTTCTCTGTAGCACATGGTCATCATAGCCAATCATACAGCAACTCAGTACATTTATGTCAGGCGGTTCGGATTCACAGAGAATGGTCCAAACGTAGGGAAATGTCTAGATAGCTGCAGCTCTCTGGGCAAAAATGTCTCTTTGATGTCAACAGTTAGACTGCTTCAAGCTGATAGAAGGGCAACAGAAACTCAAATAACCAGTCATTAGAGCCTCTCTGGAGGTACAGCGTGTCAAGCAGACATGCGGCAGCAGCAGAAGACCACACCAGGTATCACATCTGAGGCTGTAATTCACATAGGCTCAACAAAATTAGACCATAGGAGGTCAGAAAAACTGCTGGGTCTGCTCAGTTTTGATTTCTGCAGCTGGGAGCGGAGCTGACAAATCAGCAGCAACTGCACGACAACAGCGGCTCAATATGGACCAAACTGTGTGAGGAATGTTTGCACCAAATTTGGTGGATCTGTGCAGACATGTATGGAGAGGGTCCAGCCCAGTACTAGAAGGTATACCGAATAGTGGCCGGTGTATATTACACCTTTCTGTTTTAAAAAAAGAAAAAGAAAATAAAATTCTGAAGTGGCCATAAGAGTGAGTTATGTCCTCCCACTGTTGAAAGCTCCTCTGGGGATTTAAACTTTCTGAACTGGGAAGCATTGATGAGGTGGAGGGCAGTCACACCAAAATATATATTTTTAATTCTACACTTTGTTTAAATTTTTGATTTTTGTAAGGCAGGTCTGCAGTGTAGCTACCTGGAAGATGATAAGCTCTGTTGTCACTTTGCCTTAAACTGAACATGACGAGCCTTCCTGTCTAAGCAGAACTGCATTAACATTAACTATAGAATACAAAATATTTTGGGAAAGTGTCAAAGTCACTGACAGCTTTCCTTGTGCACCTCCATTATCATGTTTTGCCAGCGTTAATGTAAGTGTGCTGTCTCTTAAATGCACTGTGCAGTTTATTCAGGAGGAAATGAACAAAGGAAATATGATGAAGACTCAAAATCCCCACTTACAAAAAGAAACTTAACCTCTATCAGCCCCTCAAATCTGTGCCTGCCAGACTTCATGCAAGTGAGGTAGAAACCTAATGTGTAGTTCCCACTTTAGTTACCAGGGGGCGCTGCTGCCCCTCAAATCCCCCACTCCCTCACCCAGATCCCATAAGATGTGACATGTGTGGCTTTCTCACATTATAACCTTTATATTTCGGCAGTTGTATAAGCATTCTTGTACAGAACACATCTGCTCATCAACAGCATCAAGCTGTTAGCAGATAAACTGTATTTTACAAAAAGACAACGTTTCTGAGGCCGTCCTCTTAAGTGCAAAACAACTCTGTTCTTGACAAGATTTCTACTTTTTTTTTTTCTCCTTTTTTTTTGCATTAGAATCGAACACTACATAAAGTTTGCTCCTCAGGTGATATTGCTGCCTGGACTATAGTAACAACATTGTATATAGACTCGCAATTACACAATTTGAAGCAGACCCTACTTTTTCCAGTTCTGGAGCTCAGCTTGATTACATAACCACAGGTCACTGTATTAATGTTGTTTCTACAGCAGCCGCAGCCCTTGAAAAACACAAGCTTCTGAGCGAATAACGTTAAATCAGCATTTAAATAAAAAAATAACATTAAATTAAATAAGATAAAACAGCTCCTTCGCTTTTAAAATAGTCTCTTATAGAACTAACCAGGCCATTTAGTGTGACATTACTCAAGTGTCTCTTAATGCTACATTACTTTGAAGGTTGGGAGGCAGCGATAGACCTAATTTCCCATCAGCAGTCCAGAGCAGCTTATGCATAGAACACAAGCTCGGGGATCTGTCCTCCCTGTACTCCAGTCCCGTTGGTGCTGTCGGAGGAGCACTGGAACTGAAACGTGACCTTCCCGCACTGCACCTCCGTCATGCCCTCCTGGCCAAAGTAGCTCAGCTCATTCCCGTCCAGGACGGCGCTCACTGTATAGAATGCATCCTGTTCCACCTGAACGGGATGCTCGAACCACACTGGGAACGTGCTGCTCGAGCCGTCCGACACAAACTTTGTCAAGTTCTGCGCCAGGATCAGTCCCTGTCTCTTAAGCTCGATTTTCACGCTGTACTCTGCTTTGCCGCCGCTCGACCCGTACAGGCCCAAACCGGCAATAAAGATCCGCTTGTCCACGGCAAACTGGATGCTGTCGCACCGGCCGCGGTAGCGCCACTGGTTGCTCCGGTAGGCCGAGGACTGGAAGCGGTGGCACCTCTGAGGAGCCAAGCCCTTCCTCGGATTCAGAGGGAAGTCTAACTGGGGCTTTTTAGCCGCAGTGTACCACAGGAAGACATTGTGCGTCTCCTCCAGTGTCAGGATGTCCGACTGCGCCGCACCGTTTGCAAATTCGTCCAGGCTCATGGTGGGGATGCGCACCAAGAACAGCGCCTTACCCAGGACCTCTCTTTTGTTGCGAGTGGTGGGCCCTAAACCCTGCCTCTTGCATTCCGCCGTGGCCCAGCTCATGACCGCCTCAAACACCACCACTTCTTTGGTGTTGAGGGTCTCCCGCCGCAAGATGATGTCCAGCGTCTGCAGGTCAATTTCACAGAAGCCCTCCGAGCGCAGCGCGAGCTCGGCCTGAGCGTCGATTACCTCCCAGCAGCGCTGCGTCAGCTCGGGCTCCTCAAACAGGCGACTCTGAGAGAGCAGCACGCAGGCGTTCTTGGCCTCCAGGCTCGTCTCCAGGAAGGTGACGCAGGCCTTGGCCAGTGCAGGGACGATGTACTTTTTGGCAGCGTACAGGGTGGCCAGCACCGTGTCTGCCTCCAGGTCAATCTCATCGCTGTACAAGTACCTGGGGGGGGAAAAAGGACCTTAAATGTACAGAAGTCAGACTGGCTGACTAAGAAGGTACAGTGAGGAACACATTAATTGACTCTGGCTCCACATTTCTTCTTGTTCCTACTGAGAGACTCGGCAAACAAAAAAAAGGGAATTCTTTTCCTTCCCAAAGAAGATTATATAACACCATTATACATAATCCTGCCCGTTTTCCAGAAAGTCTATAGAGCAACAATCTGCGCTACGCTTTAGCCAGCGCTACTGAATGAGCAACAAAGGCATGTTATTTATAACTACTAGTGTGCATAAAGGCAAACTGTCAGGATGAGGAAAGGGGGGGGCAAAAAAAAAATGTTGCCAGTCGAACAAAGAGCGCTGAGAAAACCAGCAATTACAGAGCACCGCGCCGCTGCCACGGCTCTCTGGCGCTCCCAGCATTTTGGCATTCGCCTCTGCTTAGCTTTGGATGAGTAATAATATGCTTTGAAGTGACACTGACTGTGCTTGTCATCTCAGCTTCTGGTTGGCTGTGCGAAGGGATGGTGAGTGGCTTACTTCAGCAGAATTAGAAAAGCAGCAGGTTCCACATCTGGGATATGGATCTCAGACTCCTCCTCCGCCAGATCGCTGTAAAACATGGCACAAAAGACGGAGCTTCCCACGGCCAGCACATACTGAGAGGGGAGGGGAGAGGGAGGAGACAGACGCGTCAGAGAAACCAGAGGCGCTCGTCTGTCCTAAGTTCAACACTAGAGCCGATATATCATTTTGCATTGTCCTCGGAGCTCATATTTAAATTTAAAGCTCAAATATCAACAGTAGTTAAGTTAGTGGATAAGCTTCCCGTCTTTCCCCGGCTCACTGAGATTTTTCCGAGATGCGCTCCTTACCTTGTGTGCGGGAACCTTCTGTGAGGCCCCCAAGGGCCCAACAATGAAGTGGACATCAGCCATCAGCTCATTGTTAAACATCAAGGCGTTCCTGAAAACAGAGCAAGTTTCACGAGTAAGCTTCAACTATTGTATAACATCAAGTCCTCCCACGCCGCTTTTGCCTAGAGACACTGGTTATTTTCATAGAGTTAGGGAGGATGTAGCTCTAACAGGAGGGCTGCAGGAAAAAAGAGGACTACCCTCTTATTGTTTTCTCACTTTATCCCTCTGCCTCGAAAATGTCAGCTCATTGGGATCTATTAAAAGTTCCCCAGAGCGCTTGGTGACATTTTTAAAATGTCTTGTTTGGGCAAATCAACAGTTCAAACTCAAGTGGGATTTGTTTACTGCCAGAATAAATTAAAGAGATTAAAGAACGGTAGAAGCAAATAAGTAAAACAAACAAAAAAGAAACCCCTCATGTTAGTTTAGATAAAAGCTCCAACACTAAATACATTTTCTAGAAACTTGAGGGAGTCAGAGTGCTCCAAAGTAAAAGCCAAACAAAAATGAGCGTGAGCGATCCTCACAGCAGGGGTTTTCGTGCACTTTGCTGCTGTCAGCTTCCGTGTTAGTACAGCGAGTCAAAGCGGCTGTCATTACTCTGACAGCGGCTCTTTGGCACCGCGATCCCTCTGACCGGGCTTTGCGCACAGTGTGGCCCGGTTTCCCGGTAGATTACGGCGCATAAGTGACCTCTGTGTTTCTGGAGTTACCTCTCTCGGAGCGTGGGGTGGCTGCACTGCCAGCTGGGTGGGTCTATGTTGTTGTTGTTGATGTTTTGCTGGGTGGTCGGGGTGGTCGCAGCGCTCCCTCCGCCGCCACCGGCGCTGCTGCCGCTAGCCTGGCACACCTGCAGCTCCTTGGTCTTCTCCGCGTCAGCCACCGTAGTGCCGTTGGCCAGGTTGGTGTTGTTGGTGTTGTTAGCGGGGTACAACTCCGCAGCCATCTTCTTCTCCTTCTGCTGCTGCTTCTTCTTGCTCGACAGGGACAGAGTCAGGATCTCATAACATAGCGGCAGCCGTCCCGGCAGCTTGGTTACCTTCTTGGACTTTTTCAGTGTTTCTGGAAGTAGCAGCAAATAAGTCAAACACCTCATGATCCGGCCATGATGGAGCAACCTGCAGTCTGCCGTGGGCATCTGCACGAGCAGCCGATCTTCTGGGTTTTTTCCGCCTCTCTCTCTCTCTCGCTGTCTCTTTAATACCCGGTGAAATAAACCGCTGTCGGGCTCGACATGAAGCTTGCCGCTACGGTGGATTGAGTGTTTTGTTTTTTTCCCCTGTGTAGCCCGGTTCCTACAACGCCGGTTTCAAACGGCACCGACAGCGAAGTTTACGCGACAGCATCTAAATATGCTCCCAGGCCCGTTGCTGTCCGTTTCCACATCCACTCGCAACTTTCGACTTCAAACACTTGTTTTTTTCCCCCGTTCCTCAGCGGTCAGCTCATCCTCTCCGAGCGCACAAATGTCCACGAAGCTTCGCTTGTTTTCTCCGTTTTCCAGCGAGTGGGTAATCCGGATAGTCGCAGCTGGTAGTCAAGTCCTGCCTATTTTATTCCCACCCCGCCTCTGCGTTAATCCTCACGCACATTTCTCTCCCGATTTTTTTTTTTTTTTTTTGCCCTGTTTCTCCGAATCGGCAGTAGACCGACACGGAGCCAGCTACGATGTTCCGCTGCTGCCGAGGTAAATAATCGTTTGTCGGGAGTTTTTAAGCTCCGCTCGTTTT
>VUQR01018055.1:0-27468 GCA_015108515.1 Hemichromis elongatus | reverse complement strand
CCTACGCAGACACACACGTCTGTTTAGGACGACCCCTACAGATGTGTCTTTGTGTTCCTGTGTGGTTAATAAGTGTGACTTAAAATTTGTTTGATGCCATTGGAGTCGCTCTTTAGCAGTCCTGGGACTTTTTGTGAGTCTCTTTTGTTGTTTTTGTGAGTTTTGTGCTTGTTTTGTCCTTTTTGCATCTCATTTGTATCTCTTTTTGGTCATTTTAAAAATATTTTATTATACATTTTGTATATATTTATAGTTTGAGATGTTTTTTGTGTCCCACTCCACAGTGTTGATTCCATTTTATATTTCTTTGGTTTTTTTTCTCTCTCTACGGTCATTTTTAGCTCTTTTGTCTGAAGATTATACAATAAACTAGTAGGATGACAAGTTGTTTGTTCCTCCCTCCACAGTTAACAAGGATTCCTCCTCCTCATAGGACACTGGTCAGATCTTAGATAAACTTGCTTTAGTGTTGTGTGATACTGCAGATTTTGGTATTGATCCTATACCACATAAATGCAGGGCCAGTATCACCGATACTTTTAAAGGCTAACTTAAAAAGGCAGCTTATGTAGGGGGGAGCGGTGTGTCATGATTAATAGGATGAACCATCATCAATTTGCAAATTCTGAACGCATTTTAATGACCACTGAGTCTGTATAGTGTATAGTATAGTATCAAATGTAGTACAGTAGTATATTTTGTTTAATTTTAATTTCTAAAAGTATTTATTTAAAACACAATTCAGTGGGCTTACATACTGATCCTACTGTGGTGGTAACGATCCGATATCAGTACCAGCGTTGTTATCAGTACTATCGATAATTGCATCATTCAGCTCACCTATGACTGGCACACCTAATGGATCTTTACCAATACTGTGCTCAAAGACAAGGTCCTATTGTTCTTTTTGCAGGCACTTCTTTTGTTCTCGTCTTGTTCAATTTCCTCCAAGTTTTTAAGGATACACTTCCAAAATATGCCAGATTTTCATATGCCCCCCCCCACACACACACGTTTGTGCTTCGTAGGAGATGATCTGTATCTCATTGTACATCCATATAGTGAAAATAAAGGAATTCTATTCTATATGCAAAGATATTGCATGTTTGCAATAGAATAGAAAAATAGAAAAACAGAAAACAGAGCTCTTTGGGAATCACCTTGTTGGTGCAAAAATACTATTTTATGCCTGTCAAACTGACGGTGAAAACAGTGACTGTATTAGCTGAGTTTTTTTATGTAATTTTTTAGTAATTGCTTAATTAATTCTGTTTAGTTACATTAAAAATAGTCTAAGTACAGTCTTGCCCTGCATCAGGAAATGTTAATTTAGTTATCTTTATCTGGAAAAAATCGAGCGTCAAGTAAAAAGGTTGGGCGATTGGACAAGTAAATCGACGATAGGCTGAGCCTTCCGCCAATCGTTTTTACAAGAACGATTTATTTATTTGCCCATAAGAAAGTTGGTGGAAGCTAAGAGAAGCAGTCAATGGAAAAAAATTATAACGGTGTTTTAACAGCTGCGAACTAATGCACCCTCTCAGAGTGCGCCAAAATGCAGCGATTCATTTACTCAAACTCATAACAGAAAGAAAGAACGGCAGTAGCCTATGCTCAGAAAAAAAGCAAAAACATTTTATTTAAATTCCAAAAAAAGAAAAGACACAATGGTGGGGTGGAAAACAGAGAAACTGGCTTATTTTTCCACTATAACCGTGTTTACTCATTCAACCAAACAACAAATAGAAAATTAAGTTAAAATTCGAAGTGTCTCTTCCAGCAAACAGAACTTTACATCTGAGATTTTTTTTGTGCCATTTGGCGCATCTCAAATAAATACATAAATGAATCATCCAAAAAGTAGCTGTATTAGTACTGCAACAAACAAGAAAAGAAGGTAAAATATTCCCTCTAAACAAACTGATAAAATTAGTCCGTGCATGATTACATGATTGCTCCGCCCATCAGAAAGTCTGTACCTGCGTGAATATATCGTCAGTTACTCAACTGACCAGTGTCGTTTGGAAAATCTTTACATATCGCACAACCTTAGTGAGTAATTAAATACTAATGCACGAGGACAACAACGATTATGAAGTGTATCTAAACTTTCGTCAACAAATGGAAACGAGATGAAAATATTCTCGAGAGATGCGATCTAATTAGAACTAATTAAGTTGTGTAGTTCGGTGAGACGAGTTTACTTCTGATTGGATCACTTTCAATCTCCTTGTGCGGTAAGGTTAGACGGGCACATGTGATCTGCCCCTCGGGGAAAGGGAACAATTAGCTTCCATCCTCCCCGTTTCTCATGAAAACAAAACAAAATGTCGGCATTTTAGAGGAAAAGAACAGTGCAGTCGTTTCACTTTTGATGTCAAGGAAAGAACTGTAACACTTAGATGCCTAAATTATACCTACAACCAAATCAAAGTTAACAGTGCCCTGCAGTATATCCTGGCGTAGGGTTAGATACTTTATATTGGTGGAATAACTAATAACTAGTTTAAATGTAACAGTATTAGCAAAACTTGCTGTTTGTTTGCTACATTGTAAATTCCTAAAAGGCGTTTTTACTTGATGTCTAATTCTGGTCATTTCTCAAGTAACTGATCAAACAAGCAGCACGATGTCATGTACAGCTATTTATCTTCAGTGGAGTTGAACACCAGAATGTGATTTATGAAATATCAAATTTTATTAGGCTTTAGGTCGCGCTGTAGTGCTGCCGTCTTGTACCGCCGTTCATCAATCACACAGAGAAGGATTTATTAAAGAGAGGAGGAACCTTTGAGACAGAGTCCTGTACCCAGACTAACACATGGTAGAACAGAGTGCTATTGCAGTTTTGGGTGTTGAGGGAAGGGTGCAGCTTCCCCATGACTGAATGATAACACTTTAATGCTATTCATGAAGCCCTGCTCCCACATTTGATTGAAAGGAGCAAGTTCGCGGTCCTTCTCTGGGGGTGGTCGAAGTAATTTGGGGGAATAGAGGCGAGGCAGGTTGAGGTAAAGTGGGTATATGAAAAAGGTAAACTACAGCACTCCATCACAGAAAGACTCCTGGGCTGTTTGAGCATCACAGATTGATTATATTCGACAGTGAAAGAGGATTTGAGGTCATTTTCTTTTTTTTTTTCTTAAACCTATTTTTTTCAAAAATTTTTTTAGCCTGGTTTTGGGTTCACAGACACCCGAGCAAAAAGTTGGAGCAGTGATGGCCAGCTCTGCACACGTATCATTACACGGTGCAGAGGGGGGAAGGGATCAGCCTGGATCTTATTACCAGCTGGCTCTACCAGCTTTCCACTGGGCTGCTCTTTAAACAGAGCCACTGACTTCAAAAGGTATTTGACTCCACTATCATAGTCGGGGCACAAAACTCGACTTTTTGTCTGCAGGCTACAGTGGGAACCGGATTCCTCCTCATTTGAGTTTTAAACTGGATTTCAGAGCATGGTAAAATCATTTTTCACAATAAAAAGCGACTAAAGGCAAACGGGCCACCTGCCAGGCAGTTTCATGGTAAAAGCAGGTGGTCGTGATGTTTTTAAAAAGTATTTTCCATAAAGTTTATGACATGCAAAACTGTACAAGTCTCTCAGAGACGGCAGAAATGAGCAGAAAGTCTAAGGAGTGAGCTTTCGATTGGATGATTGCCCATCCAAATCCTTTCGCCAGCTGAGAAAATGCGGATGGAGACGCTGAATGAGAAACAGGCTGCTTCGAGGTGCACTCAAGCTAAATGCTAATCCTCCAGTCCTCCAATGGAGCTAATTAGGAGCCAGCAGTCAGAAACTGGTTTTAGTGGGAAGCTCACAGGTGGCAGTAAGTTAAGATCTGGATGTGTTTCAGGCAGGATTTTAGTCCTTTATTTTTTTTTTTCCTTTGGCCTAAGAGAGGAAAAGTGTACTCACTCTGGCATTTTGGTTTGTTTACTGCTCACACAAACCAGGGCTTGTAAACAAAAATCCATGGGCATGCGAGCAGCAGTTTATTGGACAGAGTTCTGGCTAAAGTGCCATCAGCAGAGGCCTCTGGCTCCATGGTTGGAGAGAAGCTGAATTAAACTTGACCACGGTGGCCTTGTCTTTCTCGCAGTTTATCTTCTCCAATCAGTCGAAAACGAAACAAATGCTAAATAGGATACTTGCACTCAGAAACTGTGTGGCGTGCTGCAGTTGCTTTAGATCACATACAGTAGCTGCTCATTGATCAGAAAGGTGATGGCAGTATCATGAAATCACTTTTTAAAAAAATAGAAACTGAGGTATGAACAACAACAAAATGACGTCCGGTTTAGAAGCAATAGTGAATCATAGATGACAGTAAAAGCATGAAACGGGATGGTGGCATCTCCTCACAGTGTTGACCACGATCATCAGGCATGAGCACATTTCGTTCACAACCTCCAAAATTAGCTCCTTGACGTCAACAAGTCAAACAACCCTGAAGTCTTTGGTGCGTTCTACTATCCAGTGTGAGAAATGTCTCGTCTTTCCTTTGATTGGCCTCCAGCTTCAGATTAGGCTCATCTAAAATATTCACTTCATTTTAGTTTTATTATTATAGCTGGAATCACAACATAAAATCCCCTAAAGGTGCGTCATAGAGGATGTATCAAAAAGAATAATCCATTTTCAAAAGGTTATATTTTTTAAAGTATTGGACACAGATGCTTAAAATGACTTTTAAAAGACATGTCTGAATGTAAAGGTTCACTGTTAGCTGTGTTGTAAGGTAAACACCCTGCATAATACAGAGAAAATCCCAACAATTAGATGACGGGGGGGGTTTATCTATGTTTTTACTTTGGCATATTATGAATGGAGATGAGGGCATAAAACTTGTATAAATACAATTAAAAGTTATGCCCTCTTTCACATTATCCCAAGCTGTCCAGTGAGACAAATTTGAGTTATTTTTATGCCAATTCTGGTCACCGCGCAGTCCAACCCCAGAATGATGGCTCTAAATAGAAACGTGATGTACACTGACGTCGTTATATCCTTGTGATTAACTAAAAAAAACCCAACTTTCCTTTTACCACCAGACCCGTGCCTTTATATTCCCCGTTTTGCCCAAATGCTGGAATTTGGTGATAAGACCCACGAAGTCTCCATGACGGCGCTGCGTTTGGTGCAGAGGATGAAGAGGGACTGGATGCACACGGGGCGAAGGCCGTCGGGACTCTGTGGAGCAGGTAACTACAAGACGAGGCAGCACTGGGTATCTTCTTTAATTCACAGGAGAGGTGCTGGTAGCAGCCCTGAGGCCCTGAGCAGTGGGACTGAAAAATCTGAGGAAGGAAAGCGATTAATGCTCTCTGCTGGAAAGTCAAGGTGCCCTTAATCAAGACGCTTTAACCTCAGACTCTCAGAGAGCTGATCAGTGACCGGAACGCTTTGTTACATGTTTTAGTGCAGTACAAGAGGCTCATACACTCTGACGCGGAATAATAACAGAAATTTTAATTTAGCCACATTTTCCTGGTGACTTGGATCAGTGTGATAAGGAGGTGAATGTGGGCAGACATACTCATGGGGCAGCTGTAGATCAGCTTAAAGGTTTTAAAAGGGCTGCTTCACCTGCAGAGTTCCTGCTCTAACACGAGTGTATCTGGCTGCTATATTTTGACACAAAGCAGGGGTTCAGCGGTTCACTGTGTATGCTTACACTAGTAATTATTGCTAATTTTTAACACAAGATTTGGATGTGTGCACTTAAGCCCTACTGGCCTTTGATGCTTGGAGGCTCGCACACAAACACGGTTTATTTCTCTCACAGTCTGGGTTATTGTGTTATCACAACATGATTCCCAGGTTAGGCAGCCAGAGCTGAAAGATGCCTGTCGGCATGAGTTGTTTCATACAAACTTGTCTCTTCCTGGCAGTTTTAGTGGCTTTTAGCATTTTTTCTAAATACTGAGATCCTCCATGCGTAAGCTTTATGATGTTTTAGCATCCCACTCTTTCAACAACATGAAGATTTTTGGTTGTAAACACGATACCTGTCTGTTACCTTTCCAAAAAGAGCTGTAAAGGGTGTCTGAAATGAAGTGTTTGGAAATTGTCCCGCAGCGCTTTTAACATTTTAGAAGGAAGCAAACGGTCATGTTTTTGGTAGCGCTTGTGCCATTCTGTCTGTAAACACGAGAACTCAAAAAGTTTTGAATTAATTCTGATAAAACGTTGTAGGGACGTAGAGTGGGGTCATGTTAACAACTCATTAACAATTGGCTCACATCCACCAACATCTTTCAGCTTTTTTTTTTTTTATTTGACTCTTTGACTTTTATAAAACATTTTGGAACCAAATTAAATCTATAAAGTATTGTTAAGAGAAGGAGAATGAGCTGTCTACATAGTTAGAAGTATAAGTTTAAAATAAGTTGTTCATGCCTGGTTATTTACAAATCAATACCTATTACCTATGACCTATTCATGCATAGGTCATTCCTGCATATGTAAATCTGTCCTGCTGTCTTTATCTGATTGTTACTGCTCTACACACTTCTTAAGGTGTGGTAAAAGAACAAAGAAAAATAAATGAATATGTACAAATTGCAATACTCTTCCCTTAAAAATAAATACTGCCCAGTAAGTGAGTGCAGGTTTGCGCTGTCTCAGTGCATTTTGTTTTATTTGCACTTGTTTGATTTCAGCTTAATGTGAGAGTCTTTCTGTTGTTTGCTGTCGCGCTTGTTTCTCCTCGCTCTGCGCTAGCTTGTACCATCGGTGTGGAGATTTGATGCTGGTGACAAAGGATAACAGTTATGTTACTGCACTGGGAAGAAAACTTCTTAAGAAGCGTGAGCTGCAACGGTACAGATGAAAAGTGAGAGATGAAGAGAGCTCTGTTGTTGGAGCTTTGTTGCCCGGAGCATGAAGAACATGTTGGTGTAGCAGGAGGGAAATGCCTCCAACTTCTGACTCTTTGCTGTTGGCTAACTCTGTGCTAGTCTACTTCTCCCCGTAGCAGCTGCTGCACTCCTGCTGACATACAGTACAGTACACAGAGCAGAAGTGCATAGATCCGCTCCAGATACCCCATCTAGCTATTGGACCAAAATCTGGTCCAAATATTTGAATAAATGATACATGATGCATTTACTTTTCTAAGTTCACAAATTCATTTCAGTTAGTTTAAAGTTTTTACCTTTCAGCCTTTTAAGGCTGATGGGGTACTGTAATAACTCCGCCAGGCATGGGGACACAACATTGTGAACACGGTAACTCGCTTGAATCTCGGTGACCCTGACCTCAAGGTCAAGGCTCGAGGTCCTAAAAAAGTTTTCTAAGGAGCTTGAAAAGAAAAGCGACTGAACTTAAGTTCTTAACGATGTTTCACGCCTCCTCCGAGAAGCTTCTTGAGTTATTTGCGACAACTCAAGTGAAAGGTCATGGTTTGCAGATTATCACCGTAGGTGCAGTCTTATAAAATAAGAATGTTACATTATATGAAGCAAAGTCGAGCATTGTTTATTCAACGGCGGGTACGAGTGCTGCACGCTGGCAGTGTTTGCAGCCATGCTGAGTGTTCCTACTGCGGATCTGTTGGTCACCTGCCAGTGAAACCTGTGGGAAAGCCGATCCTGCCAGCACCTGTCTGAGCTAACCGCAGTGTGCGAGGTTTTTGATTTCCCACCAGGTACGTCATCGTCTTTACGGGAGATCGGCGGTGCGGTTTATATTAAACAGCTGAGCTCTAAGGCCTTCCTTCCTTATTGTGTCGTGATTGGTACAAACATTCAGGCTTTGCGCATTACCTGCTAAGACGTCCTGAAATCGAATCACCGCCTTTCACTGCTCCCTGCATGTTTACTCCCATGGTTTCAGTTTTCATCTTTCTGTTACTCTGCTGGATCGCCTTAATATTTAATTACTCATCATAAATCTTTGAGAAGGAAGCACTCAAATGGAAGAAGGAAAAGTTTGTTTCTAAATATGATGCAAATATCACTGTTGACGGTTTTAAACACATGCAAAAAAAAAAGTTTGTGTCAGGAGAGAGGAGTTTTTAAGTTGTCTCCTGTGATGATTTCAAGGAGAAAGGGGCTGTGAATGTATTCAGCAAGGAGAACCTGCAGATCTGAAGTCGTGTGGTTTTTAAGGTAATGGCGATGAAAAATGTTTGAGAAAGTCCTCAGCGGAGCTGAAAAGCCACCACTTTACTCCTAAAGGCTGTTAGAAGTATGCATGTGGAAGTGGAAGCACGCATCTATCTTTTAACAGCCTCTCGAGCGAGGCAAGTCTAATGACAGTTACATAACTGTTCCCCTTCAAGGCTCACACTGCAATTCATTGCATAATATTAGCGTTGTTGTTTCTCCTCCTTTTTCATTAATGTGGGGGTGGATTTGTTGGCTCTGCGGGCTGAGGTGCCCCCCGTCTTGTTGGCTCCTCTTCACTGTTTAAGGTGCACATCTTAAAAGGCCCAGAAACCACAAGATCATAACAGTTGTTAGTGTTCAGTCACATCTCGGCCTTTTCTCTAACCATACACGGACTCACGTTTTGTTGTTGCTTATGTGCACATTCTGGTTTAATCTCATCCCCGTGTGTGTGTGTGTTTGTTTGTTTGTTTCCAGCTCTTCTTGTAGCTGCTCGTCTACATGACTTTCGGCGCACTGTCAAAGAAATAATCAACATTGTTAAAGTGTGCGAAACCACGCTGAGGAAAAGGTGGGTGGCCAAAGTTTGTGATTTGATAGAAAATCCAGGTTGTGGAGGCTTAAAGTTCACGAGATTTGTCTGTTTTTGCCAAAGTGAGCAGCACAAGTTTCTTTTTTAATACGTCTGCTGGTCCAGATGATCAGCCCGGTGACCCAGTTTTCTAGTCGGATCTTAATTACTTTGTGCTCTCCGAGTTATTTTTTGCCTTGTGGTGCCACTTTGCATTAGACTGACAGAGTTTGAGGACACGCCGACCAGCCAGCTCACCATCGAGGAGTTCATGAAGGTGGATCTGGACCAAGAGTGTGACCCGCCCTGCTTCACAGCCGGACTGAAGAAGAAGAAAGCCCAGCAGGTGTTTTTCCACACAAACCTCCACCTTCAGTTTACCCCATAGCATTAAAAACGCACATGCACATCAATTTTGATCAACTCAATTACTCACAAAATGACCCATTCATCCCTCCACGGGGAATATTAAAATTTCATCCTTTATTATCTTGATGGTGACATACAGCCCTCAGGCGTTCCCCAGTAATGGATGAAGGGTATTACCTTATAAACTCTAACACCATCACTGTTCTTGGTCTCCTCTGTAAAACGCATTGTTCCCACATACTTGTTGCTTTAACACATACTGTAGCAGGAGACATGCCTGAGGATTTAGGGGTGAGTGCATGTAGAATATATTTGGTGCTTTTTTTTTTAAAACTAGCCTAATTTTCAGGTCGGTGGAGTCCCATGATGCATTGAGTAAATCCTTTCCAGTCACCTTTCTCACTCACTGTGTGTTAATAGACCTCTCTGCATTGAATCATACCTGCTACTAATCTCTGTCTCTCTTCCACTTCATGTCTTTATCCCGTTCTTTTCTCCTCTCACCCCAACCGGTCACAGCAGATGGCCCCGCCCCTCCCTGAGCCTGGTTCTGCCGGAGGTTTCTTCCTGTTAAAAGGGAGTTTTTCCTTCGCGACGATGGGAATTCTAGCTATACAAGAATAATTACACACTGATATGCAGTAGTGTGTTTTTATACATGAACAAAATCCCAAACAAATGTACTTCTAAACTATTCGAAGTTATAAGCTGATTTTTTTGGGCCCTTATATTTCGGGGCAAACTTGGGGCCCATAGGCTTCTCTTCTTTTTGAATCTTCTTGGTGCAGCTTCTTGTGACATTGAGTTCAAGACTTCCTGTTCTGTCCCCTGGTCACTTTTAAATGTAGTTTAAAAGTGTAGTTTTTTTTTTTTTAATGAGAAAAGAACAAATAGCTAAATATATTTAGACCAATGACAGATAATAGCTACAGGTTTTGAGTATCCATCACATCCTACTTTGTCTCTCCATAAGGACTCTGTAGCCACATGTAGCCAAAGCCAGCTCCAACATGAGTCAAGAAAATAAGCTTCAATGCTTTGTCATGTTTTCTGATATTGCTGCTGTGTCAACATCTGCCCGGTCATGTGAAGCGTGACTCAGCAGTCACACTTCCCATTTGACTCGGCAGCTGGAGCATCGCAGCTGTATAAAAGAGGAGGGAGGGAGCTGAGAGGCCGTGCACCGAGGAGCAACCGTTCAGAGGAACTGACGGGACACACAGACAAGCTGCCAGCGCTAAGGATCGAAGACTCAACTCCACTTTACTGAATGTGAGTGAAATACATTTTATATGTTTACTCTTACATTTTATGTACCTATACTAAAGCTATGAAACCATTTGAACAGATGGACACGATGAGGAGTGCGAGGAAAAATGAGACGGGAGAAGTCGGCAGGTATGGCAGTTCGCTTCACCGGTTGTTCTCAGAACAGAATCACTGGAAAATCCCAGCTTTTGCACTTAAAGACATTTTAGGATAATGCTGAATGATTGTTCCATTTCTGTGTTTCTCGTCTACCCTCAGTGATTTATCAGAGCAGATTAAAGCAGCCACTAAGGACAACCACGTGAGGGCTGAAAACACACAGCTGATGCTGAGTTACCAGAAAGGAGAGATCACTCTGGTTCAGTACAAGGTGAAGTGTGCACAATGGCCGGATACACAAACTGCTTTCTGTACCTTTTCTTTTTTCTTTTTTTTGATTGATTTTTGATTTGATTGATATCTATCTTTATGCATCTTTTAGGTCCTGCTGTGCTCCCTTTACGAGATCTACAGGGCTCTGGAAGATGAGCTGGACAGGAACGCTTCCCATCCAGCCGTTGCACCAATTTACTTCCCTCAGGAGCTTGCCCGTGTGGAATCACTGGAAAGAGACCTGGAGCATTTTTTTGGCTCAGAGTGGAGGAAGAGAGTGATCGTCCCTGCAGCCACACACAGATACGGCCAGAGACTGCGACAAGTAAGCACAGCGTTCTGAAATTAATCATGACCCGTAACTCTGACTGCAAAAGATCCAGCGCCACACTTCCCCCTTCTTACATTTTCAGATCGGCAGAGAGAACCCAGAGCTTCTGGTGGCCCACGCCTACACTCGCTACCTTGGTGATCTCTCAGGGGGACAAGTGCTGGGAAAGATTACCCAGAAATCTCTCGGCCTGAGCAGCAAAGAGGGGCTTTCGTTCTTCCACTTCCCCGGTGTGAGCAGCCCCAACCGCTTCAAGCAGCTGTACAGGAGCCGGATGAACAGCATCGAGCTGACGGAGAAGGAGAAGGCCGCGGTGCTGGAGGAGGCCGTGCTGGCCTTTGAGCTGAACATACAGGTGAGAGACCTTAGGCTGAATTTGTCTGTGCAATCGCTGACCAAAAATGACACAATTGCCCCACAGCTCTCAGTGAACTCAGCTGAAAGAGGAACTGAATCTAATGCACGCAGCGCCAACATGCTAATGGTTTTTGTTAACCCCTTGTTTCCTCGCAGGTTTTTGATGACTTGCAGAAAATGCTGAGTGTTGCAACAGAAACTGCGGACCAGCACAAAGGCAGATCCCCAGCGTCCGTCCTCCCATCGTCACCCATCGTGCAGTTCACCATGGGACTGTGCGTTGCGCTGGCCACTGTTGGAATGGGAATGTATGCTTTGTAGACTTAGCATGCACTTACACTGGTTGTCAGTCATAGATTGTACAGAAGACATGGCTGTAGCTTCTGGGTTTGAAAAATGAAGGCAAAGTTTCTTAAACCAGCAGTTTTTAATGGTCAGCAGGGGAAGACGTAGGAATGATTTTATGGTTTAAGGAATACACACATGAAGATGAACAGAGCTACTGTTAACATCATCTATTTGTTCATCTTGGAATTCTCTTAATTTACAAAAATGACTTAATTTTCTATTGAATACGACCTCAAACCAATGATCAGGACCACAGAAGAGTCAGGAAAGGGTTTACAGTGAGTTCATGAAAGGCTGTAACCAAAGGTCACCCCCTGGTGGCCACTGAAGAGAATGCAGACTTTAAATGCGCTTCAATCTTGGCTTCACTTTCCAAACCCAGAAGCCACGTCCATCTTTTTTTTACTCCATCTAAGGTTTGAATTCGTCCTGAATATAAACTACATTTTAGACTTTCAGGCTTCACTAACCAGTGAGTGGGACCACAAAGCTCCATCCATCTTTTATATACAGTGTGTGACATGCACATCTTGCACTTTACCCCCTTTGGCTCTGAAACAGAAATTTGGACGATCTGTCAAATCCAAACCAAAGCAGTGATTTTACTTGTCATTTGTGTATATTCGAATTGTGTCTCTGTGACTCTTCATGATCTGTTTAATAATAAAAAAAAGAAATACTAATTTTAAATGTGAATTTCAATACTTTATTGTTATTTATTTATTTTTTTTAAACACAGTATGCAGACATTAAGTAACATCTTTAGCTTGATACAAAGCACTAGGACCACCTTAGCAGTGACTCTTCATCCGCCCTGTTGGCATGCATCCTGCTGGACAGAGCTACCACTGAGATCAGACACTATTCTGGCAAACATAACACCACAAATGAATCAAAACTATTTACATCAACAACAATATGGTTCTCTCATAGAGCGCTTCTCTCTACTTGACTCTGTAGAGCACTTTCCTCTGCATGCGGTGCTGAAGCTCCCCCCTCCTTAACATCAGGTGGAGGACTTTGTAGATGGCGTGCTCTGGATATTTCTGCAGGAGAGACAGAAAAGGGTCACTCACAGAACCCAGACCAAAACCGTTTCCTGATGGCTAATGTTCTCTAGTTTACAAGAATACGAGAAAAAATTTCTCAGGCCCGACATGCATGCCTACATGCCTGACAAAAGAGAACTGAACACTGTACTCCTGTAATGGAACATAAAACACAAGATGTGCACCGAGTCAAGTCACCGTTTCATCCCCAGGTATTCTCACCTGTTTGGTGAAGTCCTGTATGATGCTGTGCTCTGACACTTGGGAGCCGATGGCGAAGCGTCTCTTCAGCTGCTTCTCGATGCGAGAGATCATTTCCTGGTCCTCCTGAGAAGTGAAGCCCTCCGCTCCTGGACGCATAATGTAGTGGGCATGCTTAGCTGAGGCTTATTACTTTGCTTCCAGCACATAAAAAAAACTTCATGTGCAAAGAAAAACTTTGCAAGATCTTCAGAAAGTCTGGAGAACTATTCAAGACCATTAAAAGTAGAATTACTAAAAAACTCTAGCTGCTTACAAGCCAAAAAAATAAAGCAACTAAGGGTGTTTTAAGAGTTGCGCACAGTTCTGGGTACTGTGTGCGATGTCTAGATGTGACGCAGGCATCCATTAGACTCAAAAATATAACCAACACCCACCTGACAGGCTGCCAGAGAGTGCAGCGTCCAGCGTGGACACCTGGAAGAGCCTCAGAGCCTCGTCCACCTCCTCTTCTCCAGCCACCGCCTGCAGCTTCATCTTAGCCAGCGACTCTGCGATGCGCACGACGGCCTCCAGCTGCCTGAAAACACCAAACATCAGCTGGCATTAAGACACGCATTAACACGACTAATGTCATTTATTAAAACAGATAAATAAAAATGTACCTGACTGTGATGGGGATGGAGGCTCTTTTGTCGCTCTCCCTCTCATGCTCTCGTGCTCCGCTCCTCATCACCACGTATCTGTTCTTTAGCTTCTCGGCAGCTGCAGCAGACAGCCGAGGACCACACTTACTGTAAACGGGCAAATTAGTATTGTTATATATTTTTTTAAACCAAGTGAAAGACTGTGTGCTCGATCAAACTCGTATAGGAACTGCAGGACACTTACGTTCTGGCATAAGCGATGTATTTCTTAAACGTGGTCAGTGGAATCTCGCCCTCGACTCCTTCGGTCTGCGTCTGCGCGCTGAGGTGGACGTTCATCACGTGACGAGCCAGCGTCTGTAAACACGCATTCAAACGGTTACACTCCGTAACAGCTCCTACCAAGCGAGGGTTTTACGCCGCAGGCCTTCGGCCTCCTCACCATGTCTCTCTGCTGGTCGTGCTGGTCCTTGATGATGAAGATCATATCGAAGCGGGACAGGATGGTGGGCATGAAGTCGATGTTGTCTTCGCCCTTTGTGTCGTCCCAGCGGCCGAACACGGAGTTGGCCGCCGCCAGCACAGAGCAGCGAGAGTTCAGGGTGGTGGTGATGCCAGCCTGGGAGGAGAGCCCACGCGTTAGCTTGCCTTCAGAACAGCGAGCACATTTTGCTTTAGTTAAATGCACAAAGAGGGGAAACCTTAGCGATGGAGATGGTCTGCTGCTCCATGGCCTCGTGGATCGCCACTCTGTCATCCTCTCGCATCTGGACAACAAAAAGTGTTATTTTTAATAAAGCAGCCGGAGATCAAATGATGGTTTATTTTGTGCCAGTTTAAACTCCCGTTTGCAACTAGAACAACTTCTGCTGCTTTGTTTTTACCTTGTCGAACTCGTCGATGCACACGACCCCACCGTCGGCCAGCACCATGGCTCCCCCCTCCATGATGAATCCTCGGGTGCTGGGGTCCCTGAGGACGGAGGCAGTCAGACCGGCCGCGCTGCTGCCCTTACCCGAGGTGTACACCTGCAGGGCACAGAGTCGAGGATCAGTGTGAGGCGTGTTCACTGGATTTGTTGTAGTGAGGAGAACCCACTCAGGATTACTTACCCCAATAGGCGAGCATCTTTCAACAAACTTCAGCAGCTGAGACTTGGCTGTGCCGGGATCGCCCAGCATCAGCAGGTTGATGTCACCCCTACGAGTGAGACCATCGGGCAGCCTGTAGAGGACAGGAAATGAAAACACTGCTGAGTACATCAGGGACTTTCACAATAAAGGTGGCAGTGCATGTATTGCACTTAAAGCTCACCTCTTTCTTGAACCTCCAAACAGTAGACAGGTAATGGCCTTTTTCACATCGTCGCTGCCATAGATGGATGGTGCTATGGACTGCGAGAGAGAGTTGTAGATGTTAGGAGAAGCAGCCAGTGCCCTCAGCTCCTCCTCTTCCTGTGGGGAGACGGATCCAGTGGCACCACGGCCTAAAAGAGATAAAAATATCCACACTTAAAGCCAGTTTTGTGTGCCTGAAGCACATCACACCAGCGTTTTAATGCAACACCTCTTCACCTGCGCCTTCTGTGTCCATCTGGATACCAACCACTCGCAGATAGGACGCACGAATGCCCACGCCAACCCCTCTCTCTTTGCCTTTGGCTTTTGGTGCAGCCATCTTTTTGATGGAGTAAATACCCATGATGGTCACCCTGTTTCCCGGGACCACGCGGTCACACAGATACCTGAGAGAGAGGTGGGAGAAAGCATGATGGTAAAAGCAGCACAGCAGCAGAAAAAGCCCAGTGCTAGTCACACAAGTGCTTACCTGTCGCAGTAGAGCTGCAGGTGACGGGGCATCTCTCCGTGCGGCACAGCGTCCGGGGACTCCTGCAGGCGAAGCGTCTGGAAGTCGACGCAAACGCAGCGATCTGGGATGATGAAGTAAGGGTCCACGGGACACTTAACCCCGCCGGTGCTCTCACTAAGAAGAGAAGCAGCATCGTTAAAGGCGATTCTGGGTGAGGAACTCGAGTGGAAGGACGTTACATCGTTATCATACTCACGAGTTGCATTTGCGCGGCAAGGCGTAACCCTGCAGGCCCGGAGGCAGGGGGATGTTGGGGATGACGGCACGGCAACCGCGACACTGCAGGCACACCTTGGTGGCCTTAGCTTTAACCGCCGTGGCAGAGATGATGATGCCGTGCACCTTCACCAGACGAGACACCTGCTCAGACTGCAGGGGACAGAAAAAAAAGAAAGAAAGTGTGATCAACCTGTCAGTAACCCCTAAAGTATGACACACAAAGAGGCATGAGAGTACCTTGAGGCTGCGGATGGAGGCGTGATGAGCGTCGCTCTTCAGCGTGACTTGGATGTCCTGCACAGCCTCTTCCCCGACAGGGCGGGGACGGGTCACCTCATCTGCCACCTCCTTCGCGGCTTCCTCCAGCTGTAAATGAAAAGCAGACCTTCAGATGAAGGCATCGCATGGACGCATCGCCCGCCGCGACAGCGTTTGTGCGGTGTGACATGCTCACCAGAGGCAGGTTCTCAGTCGGCAGCTTGTAAAGACAGTCTGACAGATCCTCATCGAAGCTGGCGAGGTCCTCCATCTCCACCTCCAGCCAGTACTCCCCCAAGGTGTAGTGTCGCTTCAGTTCATCTCTAGTTTGATGTTTAAATAAAGGATTTAAGCACAAGTGAAAATACTGTAAAGTCACAGGCTGGATGAGCCTGAAAATGACACTTTTAGAGCAAATTATTCAGATGATTCACTAAAAGGATCACAGGAGACCCAAATATAACTGCTGTTGTCTCTACACATTAATAAGCTCCAGATATGCTAGAGCAGGGATGTCAAACGCATTGGCCACATACAGCCTACTTAGTTTAATTGTTTAGCTATTACATTGGTATAGCATGAAAGGCCATGGGGGAGGTCTTTAACAACGAGAAAAGCTGTAAAAATGATGGAAATACGGTTAAAAGTCCAACATTTACACACTCCTTCACATTTTCCAAAGCCTATCAGTGGGCTACACTGGAGTCTCCGCCGGGTCGATTTTGGCCCTCTGGCCTTATGTTTGACACCTCTGTGCTAGAGTCTACAATTGCCACGAATTCAGCAGCCCCTTTCTTTAGGCTCAATAACCAATTTGTAACAAAGACTTTCAGTTAAGAAACGAGGCGATGCTCACAGAGCCACGAGGGTTGTTATTAGCAATATTACCCGTATTGAGATGAGCTACTGAACACTCAGAGTGCGGCTGCATGACAGACAACAGCACGGTGCGGTGGCTGTCACCGTACCTGTATTTATAGGTGAAGCCGGTGCGGTCGGTCCCCACTCTGAACTGTCGCAGAAACTCACGGAACCGCTTCTTGATCTGGATCCGCTTGTGTCCACTTTCGTCCCCGCCGGGGCCCTCTCCACCTCCGAAGCTGTCACTGTAGTAAACTCCTGGGTCGTCAAAGCCAGACATGCTGAATGAACCAGGTCGCAAAAGACACGAAGCGAAGCTGAGTGTAAAGTAAGAAACCCGGACAAAAGGGACTTTTTCTTCTAAGTAAGAACTAAGCCGGATGTAAAGTGCCGCACACAAAGCCTCCTCGCGGCGTCTCTTTCGCGGGAAAAACTGAACTCCTTCCCTTCAGTTTCCCGCGAGCCGCCTCTGCGTGGCGTCATCCTCGGCTCTCTAATTGGCTGATAGGAAAGGCCGTGCATTGCTATTGGTCATTGTGGCTCCTCGGAGGCCGGTCGTAGGAGTAAAGGTGGAGCTTGTGAGCACTGATGGCGCGAAAACGACTGCAGGAGGAGGGGAAAGGGGGAGAGAGAGAGCAACAAAGAAGGAAACAGATGCAGGGGGGCGATCTGCAAAAAGTTAGATTTAAAGGAGCCATGTGTTTATGCTGAGTGAATAGTAACATCTCTGCATAAAATCCACTTTTAAATACGCAACTCTATATCATTTCAAATTTACACTATATGTCTCTTAATCGAAAAAAAGAGTATTGATCGGCTTGATTGGTATGCACGTAAAGCTTAAAGAAAGATGAAAAATACAAGGAAAAACTAAGATAAAGGGATTGATCCACCAAATTCTTTGTAGAACGCCTTAAATAGACTAATAAGAGGACTAATAAATAGTCCTCTTATTTAAAGGACGGATTTAATGTTTACAACACAGGCTGTATATGTGTCACTATCCTCACAGTCATCAGAATCACATCCAGGGGATGGATAAATGCCTTTTCAGATTCAATAGAAACATTTTCTCACTCATCAAAAGCGTTTATTTAACTGCTATTTTCCCCCAATACAAACACCAACACTTTAGCAAAAGTGCTTTAATCAGTTAAGCAAGCACAAAAATAACATTCACCTCCAGTGACCTACAAATGTAACTACAATTTCCATCACCATCATTCATAGATCTTGAGTAACGGGCAGCATGACCCTGCAATAGCAAGAAGTTTTCTGGATCCTTCTGATTCTAGCCCATTTGTCCGATTCAGGAGATGACGCCGTGCTTCTTGCCAGTCTGGATGAAAGCGTTAACACAGCGGTCGATGTCTTCGTCCGTGTGCGCTGCCGAAATCTGAACACGGATTCTGGCTTTTCCCTTTGGTACGACTGGGTAGGAAAATCCAATCACGTACACTCCTGTGGAGGGAACACACTACTGTAACACCGTATAAACAGAGTGGCAGATTCATACTCTCTACTGAGTCAGTTTCATCTACATTAAAGAAAAAAATTAAGTTAATGTGGAAGTGCCAAAAATCTGCAGTTCCTTGAGTGGTCACTTGAGGCCGTCTCCAAAAGTGAGTCAATCCCCACAGACTCCCAGAAATGAACATGATTTTTAGCCTGGTACAAAAAACTACTTTTGGTCTCTAGTGCTAGTTTCCCCATTCACAACAAAAGTACAGGAGGTGAATTACTTAAACTGTACTAAGGCAAATTTAAGTTTGTGGCCATAATGATAAATGGCTGTAGGGCTAACTGGACACTCTAGCTTGTCCAGCAAGTCTGTGTGTTTAGTTTTGATGAGTGTAAAAGCAGTTTCTATCTTACTTAGCACTAATTAGCTTGTGTAGCCATACCACCTATTCAGGTTAGGCGTGCTAGCTAGGCTCGCTAGCATGATATATCAATAACATCAAAACACGGTCATGTCTGACTGAAAGAAAAAAAGACATCATGGCACAAGCCAAAATTTGAACACTGATTCTTTAAAAACCAATGAGTAAGACTCCATATACACTCTATGGTCTCACCAAGCTTCAGCATATCATCAGCCATTAAAGAGGCCAGACGTGCATCGCCGAGCATCACAGGGCAGATGGGGTGAGCTGAGCCTGCGATGGTGAAGCCGGCTTGCGTCATCTTGTTCCTGAATCTGGTTTGACAGCAAAGAGAAAAGTATTATACTCACAGATGGGTAAAACCAGCTGTAAGCAGTACAAACCTTATCGCTGAGTGCAGGACAGCCTATATATGACATTAATATTCCTACAGATAAACTGATTGGTTTATAATGTACACAACATTAAAAAGACAGAAGACTTCCTCCCTTCATAAGAACAAAACATACCGCATGGTTTTGGCTGTCATGCTTTGGGCAATCTCATTGGAGGCAAGCAGCAGTTCCACAGCCCGCGTGGCACTGCCCACCACAGGAGGGGGGAGCGCGTTGGAGAATAGGTAGGGCCGCGAGCGCTGCCTGAGTAAGTCAATGAGAGGCTTTGGGCCGACTGTGTAACCACCTGAGAAAAAACAAAACAACTACATCACAGCTTAGACAAGTCTGTTGGTATCTGCTCAGTAGAACCTCGGCAGAGCAGTTACTAACAAAGGTGCCTGGGTACCAGGTACTGTGATCTAATGGAAAACCGTGCCGAGTTGATCCGAGTAGGTACTATTGGAAAAGGGGCTTTACACTGGTGTTTATCACAGGTAAAAATTTGAGTAAATATCAAAAGTGGAATTGTCAGGTGGGTTGATGCACTACGCTAAACAAATGCTTCTTTTCTATGCCTGTGTTGAATGTGCAATGTTTTACTAATTTATACTTTATAAAAAAGTGTTACGAGAGCCTTTATGTTTGAATGGAGTCATACCTGCTGCTCCTCCCAGCGCTTTGCCCAGAGTGGAGTTAATAATATGAACTCTATCCATCACTCCAAGGAGTTCATCAGTTCCTCTGCAAATCAGAGGGAAGCAGTTACATTAGTTCATCACCTCTCGATAATAGAGATAGCTAAACTTCATCAAGAGCCCAGTATTACAGTAGTTACTTTAAGTTGTGACTTTGGTGACACCTAGTGGTCATATTGAATAAGACACTGTCGCAGCTTTTTAAGAGCTTTTTTTTTTACTCAAAGTCTGCTTTGGGCACTAGGACACAAAAGCTGAAAAGCTTTTTAATAAAGATTCGCTCATCTGTGCCTCCAACTTAGAAATTAAAAGTACACTTTTACGATTAGAGGTCTTTTGTATTCTATTTTGCAAAATAACCGATTTATGATTCTTTAGTTGAGGTCTTTTCTTACCCACCTGCCCCGAGGCCCTAGGAAACCAGTGGCGTGACATTCGTCTATAAACACCATGGCTCCGTACTGCTCAGCCAGGTCACAGATCCCTCGCAAGGGAGCCACATCTCCATCCATAGAGAAGACCCCATCTGTCACTACCAGACGTATACGAGACGACTGAGGAGGACAACAGAAAGCGCGGGTGATCGGTATGTGACCTCCTCTGATTAAGCGGTGCCATTTTCACTGTTTTCTAACTGCGAGGAGCGATGGAACAAGAAGGAATGTTTTACTCCGTCTACATTCCTCCACACACCTGAGCTTCCTTGAGTTTGGTTTCCAGGTCACCGAGGTCCATGTGTTTGTAGCGCAGCCTCTTGGCTCGACACAGGCGAATGCCATCGATGATGGAGGCGTGGTTTAGCTCATCAGAGAGCACCGCGTCATCTGGGCCCAGCAGCACCTGTTGTCAGAGTCATTATGTGTAATACTGATCATAACAGGGGGAAGTAATTCGTTTCAAGTCCACTTTGGACCCACCTCAAAAAGTCCCGCATTGGCATCGAAACAGCTGGCGTAGAGGATGCAGTCCTCTCTCTCGTGAAACTCTGCAAGCTTCTGCTCTAGCTTTTTGTGGAGATCCTGTAAATCCCGCATTATGCAAAATTAACCTCATGTAATTAAACAGCTTTGGGGTGATATACGTGATCTTTAAGCACCAGACCTGCGTCCCACAGATGAATCTGACGGAGCTCAGTCCGGCACCATGTGTCTTCAGAGCATCGATTCCTGCCTGGACCACTTCTGGATGACTGGACAGCCCGAGGTAGTTGTTGGCACAGAAGTTCAACATACCTGAGAGAATTTTTGGATTGACAAGAAGAAAATGAAGGTTTTAAAAAGAGAGTCACTGTCCCATAATAACCTCTGTGAGCAGGTCAAAGCTGGGAGCAGAAGTGCTGCTTGTATTTTTAGGCTGCAGACGAGACAATAGAGACAGAAAACAAAGAGTGACAGAGAAAACAATGCGTGGGACTGTGGCACTGGCGGTCGCATGAAATAAACGGGGGTCGTTTTAGTGCATGAGGGGTTACGACCTAAAGTCTGTGGCCCATTCATAAATCAGCAGAGTCAATCTCTGGCAATGGTTCATGCTGAAATATAAACAGTGATCGGCTGCTTTGTTGGAACAATAGCAAATAAGGCAGAGATTAACTGGTGCAGTGCAATTAAATGCTAGAGCCTTCACAAGTCAAACAATGAACTTTGCATTGCACAAAGCACCAACAGCTTTCTGTTGATGACATAAAGACCACTTTACAAATTATTTTGAATTATTTAAAACTTTAATCTAATACGTATGCTGTTACGAGTTCCTGGTTAATGTTTTTCCATAGCTTCAGAAGTGCAAAACAAGTAAGTAGCAGGGATTACTTCAAGTTCACCGTTGAGATAAGAACGTGGCAGAACTGAAAAACACATTACCTGGGACCGTGCGTTTAAGGACCATCACCGAGCAGGGTGCTACTGCTCACTTATAAAAAAAAAACCTGCTGTAACTGGAAACTGTAACTACTCACTGCCACGACTGCCGTCCACGCTGATCTCAGGACCCTGCTTGGAGGTGATGATCCTCTCCGCTTTCCACGTCCCCGCCGCTCGGATCGTCTCCAGCTCGTGTTCCAGCACCGCCCGGGCTGCAGCGGAAGCGGTGTAGCTGCGGCTCAGGCACGAAGACCGAATGGCCCCCCGGAGCGGGCTCACCAAACTGCGGGCAGCTTTTCCGAGAGACATAGCGGTAAAGTTGTTATGCTATTAAAGATAGATGAACGGTGGCACAGCAAGGCTCACTGTAAAGAGCAAGCGTAGTTGCGTCACGTAACAAGGGTAGGCGTCTGTCTGGAAAGCCAATCAGAGCGCAGGGCCGCTGACAGGTGGCTTGTTTGGTCCAATCGCATTGCAGACAGTTTTTTTTTTTTACTGGCTGATATCCACTTTGGTACTTCACAGTCTGATACCTAATATAAACTATAACAACATTTTACTCCTTTTAGTCACTTTCCTTACGTTTAAAATACTTTGTACATCACAGGAAGTACTTTGCGTTTTAAATATAACATCATATACAGCAAAAATGTGGCAATGCAATATGTTACAACTAGAAAAAAACACATTACTTGTTTTTGAGTGTCGGTACCGAGATCGAGATACCAAACTTTCAGTGTGTTGAAAGTGCCTTCATGATCCTGTGTAGACGGAATACAAATCAAGCTTAAACCAAACAATAAATGAACCAATATGTGTTTTAAATTAAAATTTACACAAAGACCTCCAGCGACACGGAAAGAAATGAGACATACCATTTGATCTGGATCAATGATTCTGCATTATACAGTAAGACTGAGCTCACTACAGCAGACTAGGATTCACTGGCAGACCACGTAGCTGAATATTGAACCTATGGTATATATATATAAGGATGAATAATTATTATAAAAATCACAATGGTAATATATAGTACAGTTTGGAGTATTTTCCTAACTATTCCTTTGCTACCATTAAGTTCTTATTATAATCTGTGATGGTACTTTATGGGTACCCAGCCTCATCAGCCTCTCATCCAGCCCAGTTGGACACTGTAGAAGAGCCGCTTCTCTAGCAATCGATGGGCCTCTTCTTGGTTCCTGCCGTCTGGATGTCGAAGTATCCTTGGGCAAGATTTCGAGCCCCGAGTCGCCTGTGTTGCATCCATCTGAGTTTTAACATGTGTATGATTGAATGTGTGTGCGACACACTTTTTTGTAACGGCAAGGAAAAGTCTATTAACATATTTAAAAAAGGACAAATTGAGAAAACACAAATCTCCAGTTAATACTTTTAGTTTAATATGACAGCAGTGTGTCATCACTTCTTGCTAAACTTCAAGTAAAACATCTTCATAGGGACAAGCTGAATGTGAAAAAAACTCATCAATTTTCTTCGGCATCCGACATCAACAACGACATAAAGCCTCAAACTATTACTGCAAGTTATGGCCGAGCTTCTCTTACAAGTGTTTGCTACTTTGACAGGGGCATTTCTGTACCGCATCATCATCTTTAACAATATATATATATATATGTATATCTAACAGCAATATAGTACATCATCTATGTTGCAAAGTTTGTAACAATATTCTCATTTAACAGCAGGAATGTAACCATAAAAAAATGTGCAAATGTTTGCTTGTGGATAAACCCTCGTAACAACGTCAAGTAGAAACTTCGGTCTTTCCTCAGACATTAGTTTTAAGTTAAAAAAACACATTTGCTCCCCCCCAGAAAAAGAGCGGGGTACACATATACAATGCCATTTCCAATTTCAATTGTGCCATTCAACCGTTCATTAATAAGAAATCTCCATTATCCAGCAGGTGGCGCAGGAGCTTCATGAGTAATGTTAGTTTTGGCAGGTTTAGGTGAGACTTTAAGACTCTGAGTGGTCTTGCGAGGAAGCTCTCAGGGACGGCAGACGCTCGGCCGCTTTCGCTCTCTCTGCCAGAAACCTGTCGAACTCTGGGGAGGCAAGCAGGAGTCACTTTATCAGACATCTATAGGATGTGAACAAAGATGCAACTTTGGAGTTAAAGTGAGCTGTGATTAGACACATGTGAGTGCTTTATTTTAAGTTTTCAGTCCTTGAAGTAGTAAGAATTCTGGAGGTAAAAACAAAAGTCCTTCTAACTTCCTTGGTAGAGGTAACATGGGGAGCTATTTCCCAAGCATGAAAGAATCTCGTCCGCAATTCACCAGTGGACTAAATGGACAATACAATACAACTTTATTTATATAGCACATTTTAAGACAATAATTTTTGCCTATAGCTTCAGCACAGACTGTCTATAAAAGATGGATAAAGCCACCAAAAAAACCCATTGGTTAGCAATCGCATTTAATGCATGAATCTAAGAATTTTAGCTGTCGCAATGAGTGTGTAGTGGATTTGACTGAAAAAACAAGGCTGGCTTTGATTGACAGCACAGAGCTGTCAATCAAAGCCAGCCATGATCAAATGTCATGTTTTAGGAACATTGAAATATCTATGAATCTGTTAGAACTCATGAGTGATGTCGATCTCGAGTTAGCACGGTCCAGAAAGAGCAATGAAAAAGAATACAAGTTCTTAGCAAGGTAGAGACCTTCAGGTATCGCTAGCTATACAGTAGTTAATTCTTTTGTGCTTCAAAAAACACATTCAGCGATGGAAGCTAATCAGTGCTCTGCGTATGGCTCATTTAGTGAGTCTTAAGTACACAGCATTTGCAGAACAGATCAAAGATTCAGAGTTTTACTGTTTACATTGAGCGCTGCCATCTTGGAATTCTAATTATGTGTATGTTGGTTCGCTTCGACTTGAGGGAGCATTCCACAAAAATGTCTGCTAACTGGGAACCCGGAATTTCCAACTTACAACTTATTCAGGAATGCAAAATAAAGCAAACCCTTGTATACTTCATTTTGCAACATGAATTTAAGAGTGACCAAGATCATAGTTGTTAAGACTTGTTTTTGAAACCCAACACTGCCACCTGCTGGCCATTGTACAAAAGCAACACTGCCATGTAGATTCCCTCTATCTCTATTGTTTTATATACAGTTTATCAGCTGTACAAAAGGGTGTGTATTGCACTGCAAATATTCCCTTTAATATCACCAAAGAAACCGTTTCCTATTGAAGACTGCGTGCCCCATATATTAACTTGGTTATAAAATCAGCTCATTTTGAACAGGACATATGGGTAAGGATCCTCACCTTCACTGGTCACACCATCCGAGTCCTCAAAGTCATCATACTGTGGCATAAACACAAAATAAGAATATTTCATTATCCTTTAAGATAATTGTGTCCAAAATTTCACATTAAACCCACCTGCTTAGTCCTTTCTTTTTACAGTCAGTCAACTTTATGTGGATATATCTAAAAATTTCTAATACTTTGGATTGGCCTCTGCAATTAATGTTAGAAAGTTCACCAACGTATTCTTTTTTAAACATTTAAATACTGCAAAGTTGATTGGATGAATGAATATCATTTCCCAGTTCAGACTTACCTCATCATCCAAAGCAAGCCATTTCTCAATATCATCCATTACACTGGACTGGGTGATAGGAATCTAAGAAAGCAAGAAGAGACACAGATTGGCTATAGAACCATGGACAAAACTTCATCAAGGTATGACAAAGCTACAAAGCCATGAGAACAAAAACAAAACACGACCGCAGAAACAACACAGAAGAACAACCACATGTCGCTAAACATAGCATTCAGTGAGGAAGACTTTAGGTATGACAACAATGCAGTATATCAAAAGTGCAAACCAAACACTGACATGCTCTTACAACGCCACATCAGGTCATGCAAACCTTTGTGCTCTACTTCAATAACTGAACTGCCAAACCCAGAAAATGACCCAACCCAGACCAAAGCAAAGTAAATCAAAACTGCATGAAACGAACCAAAAGGCCGAGGGTGTGAAAAGGTGAAACCAACACAAAGCCAGGGCACGCTTTAAAATTCACACCCACCATTCCCCTTTTAATCATCCAATCTAACTTTGGTGAAGAGCTGCGTGTGGAAGCTGGGCTGCCATCCTTCATGTACGGATAGAGTTCATTCAGGAGGAAAACAGTTACTCAAACAAGGCAACACACACAATCACTCAAGTATCAGTCGGGCCTGTAGCTCAGGTATTATGCACAGCGCTTGTTACTCTGTCATACAAAAACCCCAGGGTTTTACTAATGCTTGCTGTTTAAGAAAGATTTAGCAATATCATCACTGAATTTCCTTCTGGTCCTAAAGGTCATGTCACAGTTAAGATCAAACCCCGCCCCCCAAACAATTACAGTAGCTGACAAATCTAAAACTTTTAAGCTTTAACGACATCATTGCTTACAGGTTCAGTGTTTTGCAGCCTGCTGTCCTGAGCTTGAGCAAGACCGTCCACCACAACTCCTCTCCCATCTCTGAAAGACAAAAATTATGGAAAGGTTAACTGCCACCTAATCGAGTAACCGAGGCTTACACAAAGTTAAATGTTGGCTCATGCATTCATGAACAAATGAAAAAGAAAGAGTGGAAACTGAGCTCATTGTATTCACGAGAGTTTTGTGAAACTGTAACCACAAAACAATTGAATTTAATCAACATAACCTACTTTATAAGTCACACAAAATTCAATTTAAAACCCATTTTCACATTTTTTTGTTCATATAAGGGCAAGGGTGCTTAGTTTAGGTGGTAAAAAGCCAAATGGTTCAACACCTTTTAGCTAGCTATTTTAACTTTTTATACCTTTCAGTGATATATTTAAACCTTTTGTTGATAGCTAACTAAGAGATTATGCATTCTTTTAAGCCACAGATTAGGATTTTAGCTAATTATTACAACCATTTATGTAAATTGTTACATAACTATTTAAGAATAGTCAGTTAATTATCCTGCTGCGTACATTATGCTGATTTTGTCTTAAACAAGAAAGTTTGTTCTTATGTTATTGTATTTTGCACACCTCTGTTGCTTTTGAAGCTATACCTGCACATGTGATGTGACAATAGAAGTGATTTGATTTGGTCGTTGTGTCCTTGGGCAAGACACTTCACCCGTTGCCTACTGGTGGTGGTCAGAGGGCCCAGCAGCCTCGCCTCTGTCAGTGCGCCCCAGGGCAGCTGTGGCTACAATGCAGCTTTCCATCACCAGTGTGTGAATGGGTGGATGACTGAATGTAGTGTAAAGTGCTTTGGGGTCCATAGGGACTACGTCCACACTAGTCCGGATAAATCGGAAAACAGCGCTTTCGCCTGAGAACGCTCCGCGTCCACACTATCATTTTGAGTCGTTTTTCACACAGTTGCGTGTCCACATTAAAACGGCCAAATACGATGCCGTTGCAGTACCGCGCACGCGTGAAACGTTAGACGAGACGACCTGCGTCATTTCCATGTGCTGTTTATTTACTTTCCGGCTCTTTAAAACGAGCGGCGAAATGGCGAGACAAAGCACTGAATGTTTCAAATGGAATGATAATGAGGTGGAGCTGTTGCTCCGAGTCACAAATGAGTACATATTAATCTTCAACACGGCCACTAAAAACTTTGAGCAACCAAAACAACTGCGGTACGATGCCGTCTGACCATCTTGGTTAAAGTGGTCACATGACTGCATCATATGACTAACATACGTCATCGTTTTTAAAAGTCTCCGTTTTGGCCGTCCACACTACGCCAAAACGCTGCGTTTACGAATGTATGCGTTTTCG
>VUQR01018054.1:14186-43722 GCA_015108515.1 Hemichromis elongatus | reverse complement strand
AAACCAAACAGTTCTAGTATATATTCATTATTCCATAACACTGTTAAGAATGACTATGGACAGCCACCATCCCACTTAAACCATGCTGCTCAGTAGCAAACACATAACTGTCTGTTTTTTTGTAGACACAACACTGCATCATTGGGTTAGGTGAATTGTTTATGATGATTCATAGGTCTTTGACTGAAATGGTCAGGTACATAGACTGTCCAAAGAAATGAATCCAAAGAAAAACTTGAAAAGACTTCTAGAAAGCCCAGGGAGCTACTGTTCAAACCACTTTAAGAAACAATGATAAAGTTCTTTGAGAGCAAAATAACAAGAAATGAGAGGTTGCTCAAGACTTTTTCACTGTAGTGTATATTAGTACTGTAAGTAGTAATATCAGTAAAGTTAACTGCTAATCCCTTTGGGATTGCATTCAAAAATTTCCAATCAATGCAACGCAGCACTCTGTTTTTTTACCTAAAGAAAATTAGTGCATTAAAGTTTGATCTTCCCAACACATGTTTTTATTATTTATTATGGCACTAACAAAGATTCCTAGTGGCCTTTTAAAAAAAATAATACTTTGATGCTTAACAGAATGGAAAAGGTTTTGATTTGCCAGGGGGAGTCGACCAAGGTAAGCGGTCACAACGCAGTAACTTCCGCACACCTAAAGACATCTCTGACACTTGATCGGTCATCACGTACATCAGTCTGCAGGAGAACACTGCTGACCATGGATGTGTATAATAGTATTGCAAAGAGAAAGCTTTTTTTCTCCAAAAAGAACACTGTTCCTCATCTGCAGTTTGATGAATACCAGCTGGACAGGTATGAATGTTAAAGGGGAATTCGAGCATAAAAGCCTACCATGTAAAAACAAACAAACAGGGTGGTAGTGTCATGGTTTAGGCCTATTCGCATTATCAGGACAGGATTGATGGAGCAATAACTTCTGAATGTTAAACACAAGAAGAAGAGAGTCATGATGCAAGACAGTGGCAAAGCCCACAGCTCCTCTCCCCCTAAAAAAAGGAATATTATTAGGAATATTTCTTCTTACCTTTCCTTCCTCAAGCTTGTATAAATACAGGCACTGTCACTTTTAGTATAAAAAACAGGAAAGGCCTTTGGGAGTGCAGCGTGAGAGGACTTAGAATTAATTCTTTGTATCTCAAAGCCAACAAAAACACAATTAGTTATAGCTACAGCCAACTGCACACTAATGAAGCCTCTGCAAGAGCACATTGGCACTTTAACATAACAAGAAAATATTGTTAATCAGTTGGTTAATATATGATTAAGATAGAAGTAAAATGTTCATTTGTTTTCAGACAAACACACATGAGGTCCTCCATTAATACTAAGCCTCTCCAAATAAAGCTTAATACAGAAAAATACATAGGAATTTATATTTAAGGCAAACCAGAGTGTTTTAATAAACCTCAGGGAAAATATTCAGGATGTGAATCCAGGATGTCACAGTATGCACTTCATCTACCCAAATCACTGCACTGTGACTTGTATATTTGATAAGTGTAATGCTTCAGTCATGATCATGATGTAAACCCCAAGAGGAAGAAGGTGGCTGTTTTTTATTCAGCACTAGCATTGCCTAAAGCATATTCAAAGAGTAACCGTAACCAGCTTATTATTCACAGGTTCAAGTGACTAAAAACACCATTTCAAAAATGAGGTTATACAACTTTACTATCAATTTTAAGCACTGAAATGTAAATACAGCCATGCTCTTGTGTTCAGACCATAACATCTTATTTCCACAACAAAGGAGAATAAAGTCCCATATGCCCAAAACAGCAGCTCCCACTCACCAGCTGAAAGACCCTCTCCAGTTAATCAACTTTGTATTTCATGGAGGAAGACTGGCTCCGAGGACCTCATACCCATAAATAATTCATTATTTAACAGAAAGTCTTCTTGTTTTCGTGCTTTGGTGCCAGCTTAATGTCAACTAGTGGTATAAGACTCAACACTAACAAGTGAAACTATGGCTAAAAGAACATTTTAATTTTCCCAGCCAACCCAAGGGCTCAAAGTGTTTGGCTGAGTCAGCCTTACATAAAGCACACCTCTCTCTTGAGAGAGTGGAGTAATAATCCACAACTAAAGCAATATCTACAAATGTCTCTCAGACAGATGAACATCTCAACATTAAGGGTCCACCGAGGGGTCTCCATTAACCAAAGCTATTGTACAGATTCATCTTTGAACTCTTTGTACTGTTTAACACTTGTTTATTTTGCTTCAATCCTGATTTCTTATATAAGTTAAGGAGCTTCCACACAGTTCATGAAATCTGCTCCCAGCTCAGTTCCTTGGAAATGCTAACGGTAGCAGCAAAGATGTCTAATAAGATGTCTTTTGCTCAATGCCTTAACTATGAAGCTAAACTAGACCTTTAGAGTTGAGAGAAAACATATAAAGTTGTTAAGACCTCAGTCACACAGGTCTACAAACCGGTCTGTGAAAATGTGTATTTGCTGACTGCTTGGTGTGTAGATGTTGAAGGTTCGTGACTGCTACTAGGGGAAATTGGCCACAGAGGTAAAGTTGCAACAAAAACCTTATTGTAATTGCTTTGGTTGCTAGCAGATCACTTGGAAGATGGCAACTTGTCTGCAAACACTCAGTAGCAAAACAATCAAAAAAAAGGTGTATGTAAATTGCTTTTAAAGAAAAAAATCTGTACCTTATTGATTAAACCAGCACATTTTCATTTGGCAAATGTACTGTTTATAAGGTTGGGGAAACCTGCAGTCAGCTGACACTGAAGAAGTCAGTTGGATGAGTAATAAAACATTTCTCTCACTAAAAACGTTACATCAGATGAACAAAACAACTTTCTGGGATTTCCTTACCTGGATGATTAACCATGCATCAATACATTTTCAAACATTGCAACTTGTACTTTAAAAGGGAACTTTCACTACCACTTAGCTATTTGGCAAGTGTTTTCATACATTGGGTCTACCAAGCAAACTATGGATGACCAAAGCAACTACCAGCAACCAAAAGAATCATAGGGAGGCTTTCCTGTATACTTCTTTGCAACCAATTTCTCAAAGTATCAGCAGCAAGCTTCAGCAATCGTCACTCACCAGTTGGACAGGGAATACTTATTTTTCTAGTGAAAGATGTTTGACAAGGTGCCATCAACCGATCTCTAGGCTGCGGGATAACCTATTTTCCTTTTAGCCTACAAATGTGAGTCATGATGACTGAAGAGTATGTAGATATGCGTTGTTGTGCATGAACATGTTGATATGTGAGGTGGTTACATTTTCAGTTAATGGTGAACTGCATGAATAGTGCTTTGAGGTAAAGAAGGTATCACTGGAGTAAAAGATGTTCCTCCAGGTCTGAACAAATATACAGCTTGTTAGCAAGACCAGTGCCACCCGGGAATAGTTACCCAACACAGCTACCAATGATACTGCTCAGTGGGGACACCATCAGATCGGAAAGAAAAAGTCAGATAATCAGCAAAAAAAATCTAAAATGTCAGACCACTGAACAGTACTGAGAAATCTGCAAATGTTGACTTATAACAGGAAATCATTATTGAAGGGTGAGACTTCTATACAGAGCTAAATGGCAGTTAGTTTGGGAAGTTGGAATAACTCTGGGTTGCATGGGTGGCAGAAGGATGTGAATAAAAAACAATAGTTCCAAATGACTCTTTAAAAACTTAAAAATGAATCTCAAGTAGTTAATTTTTCAGAGATTTTGTGAAAGTCAGTTCAAAAATGGGAAACTGCTATATGAATGTGAACTTCTTACAAAGTGTAAATGTGCCCAGCATTGCATATTAGCCAACCCTAATTAACCCTCATACCAACTCAGGCATAGACAACTTGTTTGAATCTCTTGTCACATATTAACAAACCACTCTATAATGTGACAAGGTATAATTTAAATGGGTTAAATGTAACCATCTTTGAAAGAATTATGACGAGTGGCAAATTAGAATAATGGTTTTGTCCAATCCCCCTAAAGCAAACATTCAGCTTAAAGTCTGTCCTTTTTGATCAATTAAATTTAACTACCTGTGAAATTACAGATTTTTCCAACCTGAACATTTAACCTTGTTAACCTGAAAAGAAACCCTCCTCACATGTTGATGAGTCTTTGTTAATTTTCTGTGTAACAGAGTTGTGCCAAAGCACAGAAAAGACTACTAAACAGCAAAATAGCAGAAGACAGAGGACTACCAGGTTCGTACAGCAACCGGATTAAAGGTTCTACCGAATTCCCGAATCCTTTCCTACCACTTCAAACATATTAATGACGTAAACGCATTCAATATCGTGGCTTGCCGCGAGGTACAGTTGGCTCATAAGACTGGTCATGTGTTGAGAATTACAATGTGCCTCCTCTTCTTCAGCCCTGCAGGTCTCCACTGCTGCATGTCTGTCAGCTCTCTGTACTTTGTTGCCAGTCCTTCTCCACCCAGCAGTCCTGATGGATATTGATCATTTGCTTTCTTTAAGCTCTATCTGTCAGTCTAACCATCTGAAGCACTGCACCACCCCAACCCTATTAAATATTAATACCAGCTAGCAAAGGCCAATCTCATGGATCAATGCCTCTTGGTGAGTGAAGTGCTACAAACTTTGAAGAGAGGGAATCTGAATTTTTGGCATTCTTTAAATCCGAGTAAGCATTTCATTAAAGTCTTAAAGGTGTTATTTTGTTGCAGACAATAACTGTTACACAGCTGCATACTGAATTATCCCTTCATGTGCTTGGTTGTGGTTGTGGTTTTTTTAAAGAGAGGATTTGAAGCGAAGTGTTTAATCACCCATGTCACTGAAGACTAGAGGAGGAAAGCCTGAGCCATGAAACAAACAATAGGTTTATGTCAGGAGAAAGGGCAGATTTCACTTTTAGCTACACAAAGGCCTCCTGTGATTGTTTTACAACCATTTTTCCTGAAATAGGAAGTTTCAAAAAATTGGGAAAAAAAAAGGTATAAAGTGTGCAATTTGTCTAAATTTGCTGTTTGGATGGGGGCAACAAATTAACAGATTCACTACAAAGTAGCAGGAGTTTGCCTGAAAGCATTCAGGAAATGTGATAAGCAAAGGATTACACAGGAGGTAAATTAAGGAAATTGTTGACTCCTCTCTGCGAGTATGATTTGCACGGCAGAGAGCGAGTGAGAAAGCTGTGAAGCACAGAAAAGGAAAAAGTAATAAGCAGATCAAAATGCAAAAAACCAGATAAATGGAGATATGTAGAAAAAAAATGGGAGACAAAAGAGACAATGGGTTCATGTAATAGAGTGTCGTGCCATTATGCCATTATAGATCATGAAGCTTTTCCATTGATGGATGGCTTGATGTCTATATCTTAATGGACTTCGTTGATAGGGGAGCCAGGGAAGCAGAGATCTATAAAATCTATACTAATCTGGATTTGGTAAACACCTTTATCTTCTTTTTTCAGAATATGGGGGAATGCCATGTGAGGAAAACAGCTCCTATCTATCCTGGCAGATTTATTCTGGATTCCAGTCTTTTATTTATCATACTCTTCAATCATTTTTGTCCTTGAGCTGCTGTCTCTAAGGCTCCTTCTATACTTCCTTCTCCGGAACTATTATGCAATACCGTTGCTAGAGTTTCTTATTTATCTATTTATGCTTGTTCTTCTCATTCGTCCTTCCTTTTCTCTCTTTATCTGGTAACATTTTCTTACTTTCCACAATTTACTTACAAGGGAGACATCGGCTTTCCAACAGGATACTGCAAAATGAACCACAGCCACGAAGAGATTTTTTTTTTTTTAAATGCTGGAAGGCAGTTTGAATTGTTATGTACCACTGCGTGTGACTCGTAGTATGAAACGGTTGATCGTGTTACTCAAAAAAGCAACTACATTGAGCTGTAGCATACAGACCCGGTGTTAGAAAAGAAACCTGAATATTTGATTTTGCAACAAAGGTCTGAGGTTTGGCTTAAAATCTGTCTTTTAAAGCAGGCAACGTAAATCGTGCTCATCATGAGCTCATTGTGTTCATCTTACAGCATATCAGCTGCTTACCAATCACACTGCCACTTGGCTGATCATGTTACCATTACTGCTGATGCATACAACAGTCATCACTCTCCATCAGCACAAGTAATGGCTTTCTTGTTGCTGAGCAAGCCATTACAGCAGCATGCCTGTTTTTGAGCTATGTTTTGCACATGTATTGATTGAGGCCCTCAGTGATACTAAGCCATATGGAGTAACTACCAGCCTATTTCAAGACTGCAGCTGTAAGTAAGTAAAGATGCTGAAAAAGTTGTTTACCAACAGGTTAGAAACTTTTTACTGCTGAACAAATGCTTTAATAACTTTAATAACTGCAGTGACAGTGCACTCATAAAGGTACTAAACGATTCACCTTAAAAGCAACTCAGGCAAAGCTCTAAGGACCAAATTATATATTAATTGAAGAGAAAGTCCTTTATCTGCAATGGGAACCGTGCCACCGCACAGATGGCTATAGCCTGTGGGGTTCCACAGGGCCATTAAGGACCCATCTTGTTCAGTCTTTTTATGCTTCCTGCTGAATCTCAGTGGCACTGCATTCAACAAATCAATGACTAAGGAGAGACCAAGATATCGTTGGAGAACAGCTAAAGAGACACAATCAAGCAATGGTGTTGTCTCAAATTTAGACAATAGTTTACTTAGTTTGCTCTATTTAGAGTTAAATTTATCAGCTACATCTAATCAGCAACGCTTTCATCTGATTATCATTTCAAAATTACTGCTAGCATGAGTGGAAGATTGTCCAAGCGAGATCTCGTAAGTCTTACCCATGTCTGTTTTCAATAGAATCAAATATTGCAATGATTTGTTTACGGGGCTTATTTTGATGTTGTAGCATTTCTGTCATGAAGCACTTCGTAATATTTATCTTTAAAGGTTCTGTATAAATTAGGGCTGTCAGCGTTAATCGCGTTAAAATGGCATTAATCTCTGGTAACGAGTTACCGCGGATCACCTTTGTGTGGGGCTGGACGGCGCGAATGCATTAATCGAGCTTCCCGCGCTAACTCGAGACTGTTGCAATGTTCATAAAATTAAAAGATTAAAACTAATAAAGCAAGTTTTAAAAAGAGACTTTCTAATTTGATTCTTTTGTATATGATGGAGTGTGCAGAAAAAATAGAACTGGGCTGAAAAATCTATTGATTTATTACGTATTCAGGTTGTGTATCGTGTTTTTAAAAAGTAACAAAGTCATAAAGTAACCAATTACTTTTGAAAATAAGTTACCAGTAAAGTAACAGGATTACTTTTTGAAGAAATAATCAGTAATTCGCCACTAATTACTTTTTTCAAGTAATTTGACCAACACTGGTAAGTAGTAAGTAAAACTAGAAAACACAATCATACAATACCAAGTCCTCTGACCACCAATGACTTGGATAATTAATTTTAATATCTTACCACGAGTTTACAGATCAGTTGATCTGGGCCCCACATACGTCTGACATGCTTGTGCTATATTAACTCTAACCTCCTTTTGAGTCACCAGAGGCTGTTCCACAGCAAACATGAGGCAGCACCGAACGCAGACCTGAATCAGTCACCCAGATGTCAGATAGAGCTCAAATTCAGTTACAAATAAGTTAAAGCTAAAACCTGCCGTATTTTATGAAAACTTTAATGGTCCGTGTTGTCCTCTTAGTATTTGTTGTAAAATATACTTTAAATGTATATTTTACTGTTGCAATATTTTTTTTTTTACTTTTATTTCAAAATAAAAGTAGTTTATTCATTTTGATGGTTTATTTTTTCAGTTGGTTATATTTTTTTATTTATTTAAACAGCATGTTCCACACACAGAGGATTGCCTTGTCCAAGACCTCCCTTACCCTTGTAGAAAATCTTACCTTTCCATCTCTAAGTGGACTGAAGTAATTGTGAGGACACTCGCAGACATACACAGCACAGAGATAGGACGGGATGCAGTGTGAAGCAGGAATCTGATGTGTGGCGGCTCGAAGACGCACGAGGATATTGACAGGATGAGATAGAGGAGAAGGGGGGAGAGGAGATGCACAGCAAACTGCATTCAAGTTTAATCTTTCCTTATTCAGACAGTTTAGCGTGTGTACGAAGGATTTTGGGAGTCCTTATCCTTGCTCACAAGCTTTTACAAAGCCTGGAGTTTTTCTCCATCTTGAGTAAAACTGGAAATTTGTCACAAGATTAGTGTCTCTTCTGTTCCTTTCTGCTGAGCCATTTCTTTTACAAAGCCTTGTTTAAAAAACAGTACCGAGCTGGACGGGTTTTATAAAAATATAGATTTATTCATCAGCAACTTTGAGTGCTGATGAAATGACCTTTTACAAATTAATGAAAACCTTTACAAAATGATTAAAGAGCCAAGTTGCTTTTTAATAAACTTAAACACAGGCCCAGAGCCAGAACTGCATTACAAACCAACTGAATATTCATGGCAAGATCTGTGTTTTTTGTTTTTTTTTAACTCATGGTGATATCTTAAAATAACCAGTGGCATATGTAGGCATTAGAAGATAGTGTGATATTTGGGTTATTTTTGTAATTTTTCCTATGGCACTTCAATCTTTCCCATTTGTTGTCAGTTTAATAGGAGTTTGCTTTTAGTCAGTGAGTTTCTGTATTTGTATTAGTGGATTTCAAAGGACGTTGCTTTTACAATGCAATTTTTAAAAGAAAAAACATCATTTCAAAGTGTCACTGCTCTAAAAGTAGCTATTTTCCACACTGTCACGTTTAACAATAGAAGCCCACATTCACATGTGACAGCTTAGATTGGAGCACTTACTACAAATGGACAGTTTAGATAATCGCAGATGTAAAGCCAGCAGACATCTTATCTACTGACGTGTCTCGGAGAAGAAAACTAGATTTTAATGCTTTTTTAATACGTATATTGTCAGACACGCGTCCAGCTAATTGAAATGTAGAGTAGTGGTGGAAGATTGAAAGGTTTTTATTAAATTCAGAAGGCATGCAGAGAGGGATGTTTCTTTTTTTTTATATAATCTCACATTGTGTCACCTCTATTATAGGCATCCCTAAACGTTGCCTTTTCTTGCTGTCAATCATAAAAAGCTCACAGGTACAGCTCACTATTTCATCACAGCTTGTGCTCCTGCTAGAAGGTCAGCAAAACAATTCGGCAAAGGGGGACAAACGAAAGCCATTAAACATATTGCAACTTTCGGCCGCTGAGTGATGGAGGCACGTGAAGATGTGAGCCTGGCAGCTCATACAGCATGTGTGTGGTCACAGTTCAGCATGTAAACAAAATTGCGCATGAAAGAAATTATTTTTGAGAAAAAAAAAATGTACAGCTAGCCTGTCAGCCTTTTACAGACTACAGCCAGCTGTAAGAAAAACTGTCAGTCATGGAGTGTCGTGCATGTTTTTCTCAGATCAAAATGATTAGACGTACATACATAATGTTACGGAGGAGCTAACGGTAATGTTCCTGACATCAAAACAAACTTCCTCTGCTGTTTATGTGGATTTACCTAAAGGAAACGCTGCTACGTAGGAAGGAGTTCAGATCTCTCAGAGTGAAGCTGAGTTTTTTGAAGTTAATATGAAGATTACAGCAAATTCAGCAGATAGATTACATAGAAAAAGCCTTTTTATTTTTTTAGCTTTTCATAATTCCTATTAGCTGAAAACATGCAGTCTAGTCAGATGAAAAAGGTTTTAATGCCAAACTGATCAGACAGAGTTATTTTCATTCCAGATCTTTCAGCTCAAAGTAAAATTCATGGTAAAACATTTGTGTCCATTAGTTAGTTTGAACAGAATAGGGGAAGACGGCCGTTTTTACCAATAAGAGGAAGGGGAAACAAACCAACATGCACAGAAACACAGATCAGACTCCCGTGGATAGTCTTCTTTTAAAAACTTCACAGTACAAATAAATTCTTTGTATTTTATGATTTGTTTTCTACAGCAAGAGGATAACACCAGCACAGAGACAGTGCAACTCCCCCTGAATGCCAGGGGCAACTTACTCATGATGTGGCAGACGTCTTAAAATTGTAGCGCAGGTTGCTGAGTTTTGCGGCTGAGTAAATAAAAGTTACCAGGGCTATGCTGCGTCTTTGTTTTCACAGAAACTTGGAACACCGGAATTCAGCTACACAGGCTCACCGCTTTTTGTAGCGACAGATATGCAGCTCACGGTGATGGCTTGTGTGTCTACATCAACTTGGAATGGTGCAAGAACTCTGCTAGTTTCTAGTTACTGTTCATTGCTGGTAAAGTTTATGACTGTTAGACGCAGACCTTTTTATCTACCTCAGGAATTGTACCTCCCACCCAGCGCTAACGCCAAAGAGGCGCTTTGTAAGCTGTACAGGGCAATCGGCGAGCTGCAGAACTCACACCCCCAATGGACTGTTTATTATCCACGCAAATCTCAAGTCAGGACCCCACACAATCCTCGCAAACATTTGGGTCACATACACATTTGGCTTCAGTAATATTATGTTTCATCCCTTCACTGCCAAGCGTCTTCTTTATGTCTCTTTTTTACATCCTCTAAATTGCATTTAAAACAACATTGTATGACCGCATGCCCCAAAAGTCAGTTTCGCAGCCATGACATATCACTATTGCTTCAGCTTCTTTACAGCATTACCCCCCTCTTGCATTCACTCTGTATTTTGACAAATGTTTTGCTGCTTCTTCTGTTGGCGAGGACCTCTTCAACCTCCACCTGCTTTGATTCCATTTTCTTTTCATGCACCCTGGGCGGTCTTTATTACAATTTATTATTTCCCTTTGGGAGATTTAATTGCACTGCTCCCTGCTTGTTTTCTAAAGAGGATATTCTGTTTAAAAGCAGCAGGGAGTATCTGTAAAAGTAGCATCATGCCACGAGTGTTTTTGCGAAAATTAAAGCTTCAGGAGACAGGTTCATTCATACATCTGTTGCTCTTAACCTTTCATTTAGTTCTTTCAAGCTAACCTATTGCTCCAACACATTTAAAAATTGTCCTTGCACCCATGGGTATCTGCTCTCTTGTCTTGTTTGAGATTAGGCTAGAATTTTAACCAGCGCGCAAACTAAAGGGTCTATCAGACCCCCTAATGGCTCATGAGATCTCACAGGGTCTGTTTTTACATGCAAGCATGTTGCACAGCTTTTGAAGCAGTTTACTTTCTTGTTTAACAGAAGAATATGCTTTACAAGATGTCCACTATTGCACAGCCTCACTTGGCACTACTTGTTCAAGGTAAGTGCTGCTTAATTAGAAATCACAAGCAGTGTCTATTATAGAAACCAATTCAATGTTAGCTTGCATGCCTGAGTGGAAGCAAAACGCACTCTTGACAAGTTTTGGTTTCACAGCCAGCACTGAAAATACCAACAACAATCAACAGGCAGCTAATAAAACTTATGCTGGTGCTTCGGCTGCCAGCTCCCATAGCAGGGTCCACTAGACAACAGCGGCAGGGGAGAAAGACTGCACCAGGTGCAGCTGAAGAGCAAGGTCTTTGCTTTGTATGTCCAACCCTATGCTCTCCTATCTCTTCTAAATCAGCACAGTTAATCAGACCAAGGCCTCTTTGGTCTATATCTTTAAAGGTTGGCCTGTGTATTATCTGTAAAATGTGTAATATTATGCCTGGACGACAATAATAGCAACGAAATTATCGTGAAAAGCACAACAACAAAACAAATAAAATGCAATAGCTTTGTGATATCATTCTAGAATGCACTTCTAATTTGTTATCAAACAAACAAATATGGTAAAATTATATGGTAATTAATGCATCTGATCTTCATGCTGCTTTGCTTCTCGCAGTAATTACATTACAAAACAAAAGGTCTTGATTTCTCTGGCAGAATATCTTTACTTCTTTCCTCTCTTACCTTAGCAGGCCTTGTACCACAGAATAAAATGATAACCCGAAAGAAACAAATAGAAAAGGCAGTAGCTCTTGTTCTTGTATAATAACTTGGTTTCTGTGGCTAGTGTGTGCCTATACCGGGTTTCTGTTGTGGAAGTACTGTCCATCACATGCCCCAATAGCCACAGGGTGCTTCACACACTGGTTTTAACCCCAATAAGTCCACACGCACTGAGCTGCTAAGTGTCCCTTGGCTCTTTTCCAAGTGGAGCTGAGACATTGTCTGGCCTACTTCTCACTTTGCTGAAGTATTATTCTCAGCCAACACTGAAACTAAACCGTACAGTAAAGACACAGATAGTGGAGAGGGAAGCGAGAGAGAGAGAGCGACAGAGCGAGGAGATGGGGGAGAAGAGAGAGAAGAATAAAATAATAGGGTGTGGTGCACAAGACAAGCAAGGATAAACAAGCAAGTCATGTGAGTGGCCAGTATCATGCTATCAACAGACCATACCTGCCCACAGGTATAAGATCCAGGAATCTGAGGGATTGTCTAGACTGTTTCTAATTCTAGTTGTACCATATTCAGACCACTTAATAAAATTAGTAACAAACAGAACATCAGCAACATGCGAAAATACTTGCCGAGACTACGGTACCAAAGTTGAATTTATTTTTTTTTAAATGGAGTCCCAGTTTTGTCAGTGTCTGGTTTCTTGAACATGACCACGAGTTCACTGCAATCAAACAGCTCCCACAGCAACCAGATCTCAATACAACAGAGACATTACAGATGTCAAGCTGATAAATGACACATATAATGCAGCTGTGTGACACTAACATGTAAATATATATCAAAATCTCTCAGGAACATTTCCCTGTTAAACCCGCAGGCAAAAAGCAACCTGGTACTACCTTGGAGGAACAAGTTATTAACAGAGAGTGATCAATCTGTGCAATCTTACACAATACTTTCAGCAGTGCCTTCACTTTAGCTACAGTTAGAAATTGTAAGTGCACTGTACAATAACAGTTTTGCACTAGTAAATCTAGCTGCCAGTACTTGGGAATTCTGATCAAAATTGATAATTTAATTATTGATTGATTAAAATTTTAATAATTTTTTAAGTGCTGAATCCAAGGTTTCTGACCTATAAACAGCAGCAGATTCAGTCTAAAGTAACGCATTGACTCAAACGATCAAATTATCAGCGCTCAAAGTGTGCAATCTAGTAATCCAATGATAGTATTCTCTGAAAGTAGTCTACAGGACCTGTTTAATAAAACACTCTAAATGAGGCTCTTCTTCCAGGAAATAGAAGTGGATGCTTAGATTCTTTATGATAATGTCTCCTTGTGAATGTGGAGATGATTTATTAATGTTCAAATCCTGCAAGTAACACCTTCATATTCATTCGAAATAATATTTTCTTACCTCTGTATTTGGGACTATCCCGTCCCAGCTGGAGGGGGATAAGAGAGGCTGCGTTCAATTGGCTGTGCTGGTTCATTATTTTGGCTCGATCCGCTTGCCTGGCTGCTACGAATTACCAAAACAGGTGTCACTACATTGGGCTGAAGCGGCTTCACAGTGCATTAGCACAACAATGGCTGCAGGTGTATTTATTCACAGTTGAGCTCAACCTTCTATCCAAATATTAACACCTTTCTGAATATATTCACTTCCACACTGAAGAGCTCTCTCTCTTTTTCACACTCCCTTTTTTTTCATAATCGCGTCTCAGTGCGGGGAATGTGTGCGTACACGTTTAAGCTTTGTCGCTGTAGTCCTTTCATATGCAGTCCTTTGTAATTTCTGCCAAAAAGCGACAGGAGGTTGTACTATGTCTCATTATGGCATAGAAAAGGCTTTTTGTCATTGTTTCCTTAACAAAACAATATGGTAATCCCTATTACACCATGAATATCTGTGGGATTAATTAGGGATTAAACAATTTGCCCACAGGACAGGACCGCTGTATAGTCGACAAAGAATTATGGCAGCACAGACCCCAGATAAACAATGAACTGCAGCTATCAAATGATATTGCCCATGCTTATTATTCGCTATGAATTGCCATCTGCATCATAAATATCTTTCATATACAATCTACACTCTGGTACACCTACGCAAAAGCTAATATTTGTGCTAATACTAGCAATGTTTTTTTTTTTCAATATTTCGTGATGATTTGTATTTATATTATTTGTTTATGCTTCTGGCTACAGATTAGTGCTTTTCCCCCCACTGGTGCATTTTTCTGATTTGTGTTTAATCACTGGCTGAACATCAAATCTCTTATTGAATATTAATGAAGTTGAAACTGCAGATATAGCATCAAAATACAAGTTGAGATGACATTTTTCCAGTGAAATGGGATACTGTGTTCTTTGATGTCACTTCAAACGTTGTTTAAATGCAAATTTTTGCTGTTCACTTCACAATGTGAAAACATTGTCTCAAAGGCCTACAGATAAATGACATACTATTATATTTTTAGCAGTGTTGAAAGTGTAACAGGAACCAAGGGCCCGACACCAAAGGCAGGTTTAAAAAGTAAAAAAAAGTTCAAATAAAAAGTGACAAAACCCAGACTAACAAATAATAAAGCCAAAACTCCACAAATAAACAGAAAAATATGTATATACATAAAAGAAAAGAACAAACAAGACACAACAGTAAGATGTTTGACATCAGTAGTTAACATGAAAACATGAACACATGGAAAGTCTGACTTATATAGACAAGATAAAACAAACTGAGACACAAAAAAATAAAAATAAAATAAAGCACTACTAAGAACATTTAGTGAAATATACTTATGACAAAAGTATCCACTTTGTGTAGCTGGTTATGATGGTAAAATGAATACAGTTGGGTCTAAAAGTTACCGAACAAGGACACGTTTTTGTGATTGCCTCTTTACACAGCGCACAATGAATTATATATCAGCACCTCCAGCTGTGATTGGAGTGCAGATGACTGAAATTTAAATGTAGCTCAAGTTTGAAACAAGTATAAGTGTTCATGGACATTGATTATTTAGCAGTTACAGTAATTTTTATACACAATACTCAGTTTATGAGCTTCAAAATTAATCGGAAAAGATTTTTAATCATAAGAGGACCGCAAATTTCTTTTTTCCTGACATAAAAGTGATTCCATGCAACAACGTGTCATTTGGACCTCGGATTCAAGTTTCAGTGAACAGCAACCAAATGCAAGCTCAACAGCTCCAGATCTTTTCTGTCTTTAATTTGTCATAGGATGATAAGAGAACAGGCCTCAGCTGGCTGTGAAACTGCAGTTATTGCAATATTTTTGTTACACCTCTCGAGTTACAGATGAAGATCTGCATTTCAATCACATATTGATGGTTTGATTTAAAATCCAGTGTGATTTTGTACAGAAGTAAAACTACACTACACTAATAACCAGCGATGGACAGTAACGCGTTACAAGTAACATCTTCAAATGGTTGGAGCAGGAAAAAATTACTACTCTGGCAAATTCAGGTTCAGGTTACTTTATCTCTACCCATAAGTAGATTTCTGCAGTGGAGAGTCATCAAACCTCACGCAAATTTTCAATACAAATACATATAAGAGATAAGCATAACACAAAATACTGATGAAAAAAAAATGACAGAATGAATTCACTGGGAAATGGAAGATAGATGATAAACAAAGCTGTGGTAGAGGATGATTTTGTGTCGTTTGGCTTCAAACACATCCAAATGAACGTGTGAAACAGGACAGAACTGACATAGCACAGACAGCTTATGGTCTACTGAGTTAATCTTTAATGGGGAGTTGTATTAACACAGAGGATAGAAATATTTGGTGAATAAAATACAGTTTCAAATAAGTGCATGTGTCTTAATTCTGCTTTAATGTAATACCTCAGTTCATGTACTCCGATTGATTAAACAGCTGAATTTCAGACGAGCCTTTGTTTAAAACATGGTTTACACACTGCCACACGATCTGTATCTGTCTCTTTAAAACAGCTAGGAAACTCACTGCTCTGAAGTCAAAACCACCACAACACACACACACACACACACACACACACACACACACACACACACACACACAGGGGCCACTCACAACATGTTGCTGTACTGATGTCCGCTCAGGCTGGAGAGTCTGAGCTATTGTTAGATTAGTGCATCGGGCTTTTAGCTGGACTTGGCATAAACATGACACACTTTTGTTTGTCATTCTGGGCACATCCTATTATTCAGCGTCTTGCTTATAACTGCACTGGCTGGTCAGTGCGGAACAACCCATTTTCTTACCTTTGTGCATGCTTAAACAACACTTGGAGGACTGCCTTGGCATGCACTCAGCAGAGACTCCCTCCGTAGATGGGCCTGGTTGCTGCTTCAAACCAGTCGGATGTCATTCCTGCATCAGGCACAGCGCAGAGCGCCTTGGGCCAAACGGCCTGGTATGGTTTTTTTTTTTTAGATGAGATGTGAAGGTTTACTTCTGTCAGCATTTCGGCGCTGAGCACTTTCTAAAGCTCCATTTCGAGCTTTGACATAACCTTCTGTGGGACTGTGACAATTCAGTCAGGGTTGCTTGAAAAAGGAAGATAAACTTTATAAATATGAGTACAAATCTAAACATGTGCGTCGTGTCACACCTATTACATATTAAGAATTCCGTTTGTGGAAAAAGTAGTGATAAATGATGAGCTTTGGTCTTCAGTGGCAGATTTGATGGTCTTGATTGTAAATAGTTATTGATTTTGGAAAAATGCAGTTTCTAGCTGAGGGTGGGGCACTAGAAGGGGCACTGTTGGCATAGAAAGAGATTAATAGTGTAAAAAGTGCGCACATTAAATGCAGCCCCTATTCAGCCAGCCTGCAGTCTCCAACATGCTTATATAGACCAAGCCAAAGCGCGTAATAATACCGATGCTAATGATGATAATCCCCCACCCGAATGAAACTCTTAACAGAGCTGGGAGTTTCTTTGTCTCTCTGAGGCTTGGCTCGGATAGGCTGAGCAGAATAGTTCTCTGACAACCTCTACCGGTTTTTCCTGAAGATGCGCCCCAGGCTTCACGAGGACAAGCACACGATCTAAAACATCCAGTGAATTAGATTCAAGATGACGGACACCTTTTTCTTTTACAGACTCACATCAACGAGTCACGAATGAGAGGAAAATGTGTTTTTTCTCTCTCTCTCCCAAGATGATCTACTCTTTAATAACGTCTCTAATCTGCATTGACAGAAATGTAAGAAGGCGTGACTCTCTCTCGTGAGTGGGCGTGTCTTCGTGTCTGAACACGGCGTGCTCCAGTAGATAGACAGCTGCATTCACCTTTCTACCTGCCAGGTGAGACACGGAAACGACAGTTACGTCCTCGCAGTTAACCAGCTTCTTCACCGTAGTGAGAGGAGGTGAACGTGTGCCTGTTCCTCTGGCCCTGCAGTCCGCACAGGTGAGCCCATTAACCTGCACACACACATTGTGTTGCTGTTTTGTTTGCGCAGTTATGTAACCCATTGAACAAACTGCCTTCCTGATCAGGATGTATGTAATCGTGTTTTTTCCCTCCCCAGACAAACAAACCACCTGTTGCGTCCGGCTGATCTGAGTACCAGCGTGACCCGCGGTGGTCGGTATGATTAATCAGGTACCAACACCTGGGTGGGCGCGCTCATAGAGCTGCAGCACCTGTGAGCCCCGCTGTCATGTGTTTGTGAAGCAGCAGGTAGAGGAACACAAACGCCTGCCTCTGTGCGCAGAGACATCCGCCGCCTGTACGACTTGCGTTATCCGCACAGCTGGAAACTTTGCCTGCGAATTTCTGTGCTCAAAAAATTTCAGTCATTGTTTCTGGTCGTGTGTGTAACGTCCCAGGCCTTCAGCGGAGGGCTGCCTGCCACATGGCGTGGACGGATTTTTGTCATCATCTGTTGTAAATCTGGGTTGCATAATTGAACGATTTCAGCTTCACTGATTGTTACACTAGCAGAGTCAACATCAGTGTCACCGTTGTAATCATTTGGTTTGTATTAAAGCTGCAGTACAACCTAACAGCCACATGCTGGTGGGCCTCATGTCTAACCTCCTAATGCATCTGCTATCCAAGCAGGGTCGAATCTCCAGAGTTTCAGCCTTTCACCTCTCTGCAGCAGCAGCCACTTTTCTGGCTATTCAGGTGTAGCTTCCAGCAGTTCAGTTGTGACACATCCCATGGCGGGCATGGCAGTGGTGTTACTACTTGCAGACTTACCTTCAGTATTTCAGGTATGCTGGTGAACCAGCTCTGCTCTCAGAGGAAGGGTGTGACTGTACTGTTCTTGAGTTTAATTGAAACTCTGACGATACCGGCTACCTGCTGCTGGCACCAACCACACAAGGAAGCCATCGCACACTGAACACATTGAGCACGTGACTTAATACAAGATGATGAAAGGAAGAAGGATTGCTTGTTTCCCTGCGCAGCAATAAACCTGAAACACTTTCTGCTCTCCTGGTGTCTTCACAGTGGCCACAATAAGCAGACGAGTGGTATGAAACAACCCTGGATGTTGGGCAACGGTCACAAGTCAAACTCAGTTTCTTTTGGAGTGTCTCTCTAGGTGTAGTTTCTTGAAGTCTACAGGTATTAAGATGACTCAAAGTCCAGAGGCTTTGAGCAGTTTCTGCCTTGGGAAACTCTAAACCTGTACTACAGGTAAATCTGTGCTTAAGTGGCATTCTGAAAATACATGTATGAAGGTCAGAGGTCACTTGGGGTTTCAAACATTCTGTATTACCGGTCCTCCCACTTCGGGCAGGCCCCACCGAGGTGGTGAGTGGAGTGAAACTACGTTCTATACAATAAACTGTTTTGACCTTTAACACTGAAATTCATCTCGTATTCTTGTTAACGACTGATCAAAGCTGTGGGATGACACGGCCGTGGCCCGTGAGCTCTGCTGCAGGGCTACAACATCACAAACACGTTGTATTCATAGTGTAAATGCTGATACAATTTATTACACTTGAGATGCTACAAGTAAAAGCAATGTATTAAACTCATTTTACTTAAAAAAGTCCAACACATGTTGATTCATGAGTGGTAGATTGCATAAAGCCCTAGATGAAAGAAAACTGACAGACAACACATGAAACCAAAGTAATGTCTGAAGCACAACATACACAAACACACATCACTGATCTGTACCCCCACCAACTGGAAGCATGTCCACTAGGTGGAGCTCTCATCAAAGAATAAATTCTGCTACAACCACAACTTTTAATCCCCCCAAATTTGTAAAGTCCCTGAAAACAACAAATATGGCACACATCCCATTCTGTCAACAGCAAATAGCACAAACTAAAATTCAATGATGGTTGCATGTTTGCTCAATGCGATACAGACGAGAGAAGACCTAACAGCACAGGGCCTTGCTCTCCAAGCAGATTTATCATTTCAGCAACATTTATTACAAAGCAAAAACCTCTAAGCAGCACCAAATGCTCCATGAGTGAATCATTCTGTGGCAATCAAAACATTTCAGCAATGTGCTCTTCATCATCCTTTTTTTCCTCATATAACCAAAAATATCAGGCCCTGAAGTACAAAACAAAACACTAGAATACGTAAATACGAGCAGGAGTAAAGATCTCGTGTAGCTTTGTGTTGTGGAACCGCCTCTTTTCTGCAAGCAGGAAGGTGTAAGACAGGAAAGTCCTGGAAGCGACAGCGGGGACGCTCGGCCAATGAAAACTGAGGAAACTACGTGAGGGGAAAAAAGGAATGTAAAAATATAAATATAAAGCTCCCTTTGTTACTAAAGACTAGTAGGACACGAGGTGTTATGGAGGGAGAGGGACAACTGAACATTTTCCACAAAGTGGGACACGATTTGGTCTCACAGATTTAAACAGAGCATCTGTGATGAACTCAGCTTGGACACACAGGCAACGTTCATGCATTTCATTTGGTTCTGGTTCTTTTACGGGCCAGCTGGAAATAAGCTCATGTGAAACATTGGCAGAAGACTGAAATACTGTACAGCAGAATATGAGCGAGCAGATATTTTGTTCATACAGAGATTATTATTGGCTGTTGGCAGCTTTAGCCCTTTGTGATAATAAAGAGGGAGCCAGTTAATATTGATTGATATAGAGCTGAAATGCATGTACACGTGTACACTCTCAGTAAGCATGCACATAGAAACAGTGAGTCATATACAGTCAGACCATTTACAGTTTAAGAGTGACGGGTTAAAAAAAAAAAAGTGCCTCTCACAAGCAAAAAAAAGGGAAACAAGTCGAGCCGATGAAGTCCACGGATCGCCGCAAAGCTCCACCTCTTCAGCGCTGGAACAAGGTGGGAAACACATGAAAGCCAGAGCTACCAGCACCAAAATGAAGGCTTATTTCTTTGTTTTATAATTACAGCAAAAAAACAATAGACAATGTTTCCCTTCAGAGTCAAAGGCTGTGTGGCACATGGTCGGGCCCCACAGGGCCGCGATGCACAGCACGACGAGAGAACAGAGGTGCAGCGCGGCTGTCACAAACGAGCTGCCACGTTGTTATCTAAGACACTGTAGTAGCCACGGTGGACCAGACAGGCATGTCCCAAGAAAAGTCACGAGGAACTCTGACATTGCACGCTTATATCCAGCAGAGGCTTGAAGCCCTTCGATGGCACGGCCGACAGACGGGACACGGTGACCACAGCAGCGGAGCCACTTCCTTCATTTCAACAGCAAAGAATCATGGGAGACTTCTTTTGGCTAGGCTTCACGTCAAGTCAGTTCAAAGAAATATTCAATCACAAATAATAAAAAAAGGAGGGGGGGGGGTATTTCCAGCACTCACTCACTTCCTCAACTTAGGAGGATATTTGAAAAAATTTAAATAAAAATCCCATCGCCAACTCATGAAATCGTCCAAAGGAGAGAGTGATTGGGTGAAAATAAAAGATAAATACACACACACACGAGGAGGAGGATGAAGGAGGACTGACAGCATGTCTGCACACGGTCGAGAGCCTGAGTCACCGCTTGTGATAGGCACCTGGAAGACATGGAAGAGAGAAAATGAGCTGTGACAGAGACAGCGCTCCATATGCTGCGGTGCATGTCGTCGTGTTTGTGGACACTGTTCAAAAATGTAAAGGCGAGCGGACATTTGAGCCTTTAACCGTTTTCCTGCTGATAAATGGCCATTCACACTACACCAAAGTAATCAAGTAAACATCTTAGTTACATACCTATAGTATTAGTAGCATATTTAGTTTAATTAAACTTCTGGAGTCCGACCCACTTAAATGGTGAGCGGCCTGTGTTTGTATAGCGCTTTACTCTACATCCATCCACACACTGGTGATGGCAGCTACATTGTAGCCACAGCTGCCCTGGGGCGCACTGACAGAGGTGAGGCTGCCGGACACTGGGGGGCGCCACCACCAGTAGGCAACGGGTGAAGTGTCTTGCCCAAGGACGATCACACCTAAGACCAAAGTGGCCCATGATGTAAAAGAGTTTGACACCCTGATCTAGACGGAGGTATTTCTATCTGCACATCCAAAGTTAAGCCTTCTTTTCCAGAACACGTGAAGCCAGGTGTGCTGGGATTTCTGGAGGCACGGGTATTAGAATGAAGCAGGAAAACGTTGAATAAGGACACTTGTCGACTTGTTTAGGATTGTATTGACCTTTGTAGGTTGGATCGGGTCTGGCTGGAGCGCGAGGGGCAGCAGGGTGATCTGGGTAGTCATAGCCAGAGTTCACATTCTCATAGTCATGTGTACGCGGCTGTGGAGGCCTAAACACACACAGGGAAATACATGGAGAACATTTATTCATAATTTCTGCTTGTTTACGGGCTGGACCTGTGTTCCGGTGAGAGCCTTGTACCTCGGCGGCTTGTAGTTCTTTTGCTTCTGGTACTCGTACTCCTCTCGTGTTCTGGGCCGGACCACTTCCTCTGAATTTGGCTGGAAACCAACAGAAATGATGGTTCTTATACCACAGAGAAAAAAACTCAAAGCAAAAGTCATTCACCCAAAGCATGCATCTTAAAAACATGGATGGTCATGGAAAATTACCCTGTAGTCTCCCTCCTGCCGCCTCCTCTCCATCGCCATCCTTTCCATGGCCAGCCTCTCCCTCTCCCGCTCCTTCTCCTTCTCCCGTTCTCGATTCTTCCTGTACTCCTTTTTCTCCTGCTCCATCAGGAGTCGAGCAATTTCCTGGAAAAGTGAGATGATGTCATTTACCCCACCCCCAGAATACTTCCTTGTCCTACATGTCACATGACACAGCTCTACACATCAGAGAACAGCTGCTTCACACGAATTCGCCAAAGCATTTTTGCACATAATGGCTTTAATGCCGGCTTTATGCAGCCTAACTCTGTAAACTGTGGAAATGAAGGACACATTTATCATACATGAAAGCAGCGGTTTCCACACTGGCACACTCACCTCATCTTGGGCCACTTGGGCTGCACGCACATGCATCTGGCTCGCCTGAAACCAGTGGACAGGTTACATTCTAGAAAAGCACCGTCACTTTTGTTTTGACATCACAGCTTAAAGTTATTTACAGAGTAAAATGCTTCAGCGTCGCTCACTATTTGCTCCAGAAAAGCCAATCATGTTTCATCCCGTCCAATCAAAACAAACCTACATTTATGGGCACGATTCGTTCAAAGGTTTCATTTCATTACAATCAAAAACGAAGAAGAACATCAACCACACGTAGACCAACACCGCCCTTTGGCATAATGTAATTCTCTTTGCTTACAGTGTTTACACGCTATAAGCTAATATGTTTAGCGTGTGTGTAACATCTACTCCTCTTCTGGTTTCCTTCCTGACCTTAATTTCCTCCTCTTGCAGTTTCCTGGCCACCTCCAGGTCCTTCAGCTCCTGCTCACGCAGATTGAGCTTGGTCAGACCCTTGGTGGCCTCACTCAGTCCGTACTCCGTCTCTGGCATTACTGACCCACCGCCACGCTGCGCAGCAAGACCTGCAACAGGAAAATCATCGCATGACTAACAAAGTAAGGCTGCAACTTTTATTCATGCTGATTTGTTTCAGCAAAAGGAAAAATCTCAGAAGTGTAATTTTCACAATGACAGAAACATTTAAAGTTTCTATCACTTTTCTTGACAAAGAAAAATTATTTACAGATCAAAACAATTCGTCTGTTGAAGGATCAATAATCTGATGCCACATTCACACAAAAATACATTTAGCAGTAGTTGGATTACACCTGAAAACCAAAGGGCTGCAGTGCATCTCACTGGTGTTATCGCCGTGTTTGGTGTTTTTGAAACCTTTGGCAGCTCTCAGATCCGTTAAAACAATGAAAATGTCTCATGTGGATCTGACAAAGTGTAGCTTGTTCAATTGATAAGAACACACAACCAGCTGACCAGCCCTGAAGCCCTTCATCAGCTCATCAAGCTTTTCCATAAGAAAGCACACGGCACACCTCCAGGCACAGGCAGTCTGTGTCCCAGAGCAGCAAACAGTAGGAAAGCTCACAGCACACCAGGAGAAGAGTAATCATCGGAATCAAACCTGTTAGAAACAACTGCTCCTCTCACGAAAACAATGGAAGTAAGATCGTTATTAATGATTGCTGTTGGACTGACCCGCCACCACAGAGAAAGCTTCACCTCTAGCACACCACACAAACAGCCCAGAGCCCAGAGGGGAGCTCAGGGGGATACCTGTCTCTCCGTTGGGTTGACTATGACTGCGTTCCCTGCCGCGACCCTCCCCCTGCTGGCGGTCCCAGAACGCCCTGCCGTCTCCTCTCCCTTCATCGCCCCCGTGATCTCCGAACACCTCATTGGGGCTGGACTGGACACGGTGCCGTCCCCTGGTCCTTTTCTCTGTCTCAAAGCCCTCCTCTTCCCCCTCCCAGGAGGCCCGGCCTTCCCTCGGCCGGTCCCGGCGGTGCGCTGGCTCCAGAAAGTCCTCTTCGAGTCCTCTCTCCCTGCTCCGGGTTCTTGCTCTTTGTCTCTCTTTATCTCGATGTCGGTGTCCCTCTAGCTCTCTGTCCAAACTCCGTCCTCTATCTCTGGATCTCTCTCCTTCCCTCCCCTCGGCTCTTTCCCACCTGAGGTCCTGGTTTCTGTCCCTTCTCCGATCTCTGTCCCTCCTCTCGTCTCTTGCAGCATACCTCTCGTATTCCGGTTCTCTGCCTCCGTCTCTGTCGTGCTGCTTGCTCCGCTCTCTGTCCCACGTTTTGTCCCTCTCTTTAGGAATCTGTACTGGAGGTGGTCTAGCTGGTCTCTCTCTCCTCCTTACCACTCTCTCTGTGTCCTCGACACCTGAATCCCTGGCTCTGCCAGTCTGTGTGGGCTCATACTCTGGATACCTGTCTGCATGCTTGCCTCTGTTGGGCAACAGGTGCTCAGGAAAAGGATCTGCATGCCTGCTACGGCCTCCTTCTCCTTCCGGGTATCCGGAGCGACCGTGGGGTGCTGCAGCATCCAGTTTTGGGTGTCTGCTCCTTTTAGGTTCTGTTGAACTATAATCTGGAGAGTAATCTCGACGTGAGCTCACTGGAGCATCGTATCGACCGGGGGACGTTGGTTTGTGATGACTGGGTTTGTCCAAGTCAAGGGGTCTTCTTGCAGCTGAGCAAAGCAGAGTGAGAAGGCACGATGATGATGGTGGCGGTTGATGAAAACAGGGAAAGTTAACAACAACAGACAGGTGTAATATAAGCCAAGACAGTGAGTAAGCACCAGGTTAGATGCAGCACCTGTGAGGAGAATGGTGGTTAAGAGGAGGAGTGAATGTCCAGGCAGATGCTACTGTTAGAAAATTAAAATGTTGTTAAGATGGAAACAGCGAGTGTTAGTAGCAAAACTATCAGACAGTCTCAGTGGATATAAAGACACTCAGAACCAATATGTGATGATTCAGATGTACTCGACTGTGCTACCCTGGTATATTTGGCACTTGTTTTACTGATGGACAATCCTCTCTTATCTTAGCTGCTGTAACACAAACACTGGGTGCTTTCTGTAGCGGCAGTGCTCACTGTTCTCCACCTGCTTCACTGGTGTCTTGCGCTGTGATTGGACAGACTTTGTGTCTGGTGTCTGAAACAAAGGCTAAACAGTTTTGTTCTGCTCGTCCAGAGATCTGCTACAAGCTGATGGGTCAACGCGTGCAGGCGGAGAACTGCTGAATGCATTACTGTGCCGATCTAGTCAAGGCTACAGAAGAGAACAGGTAGTTGGAGTTAGAGTCCATCTGCGGGATCGGAGGCTTACATGAGCAAAAAAAACCCTGACGTTTGCATTAAAAAAAAATCATCCCTGTGTTCGACTACATTTATGCACAAACGCCCGTCGCCAACCACCACAAGAACTACCGACATCTGTAAGAAAACCAGACTGCACGCGCAGCAGCAACAAAGCAAACTGAGGATCTGCACAGAGCACGTTCAGCTTTAAGAAAACCAGTTGGACATGTGGCTGAGAAATGTTTGAATGGAAACAAATGAGTGGAAATGCAGAGCGAGGAACAAAAAGCTCAGAGCAGTGCTGGAGTCAGTGCAATGGCATTCCAGTTATCCAACCACAGCAGGGCGGTGCAGTCCCCGATACCTGCCCAGACTCCCACGGGCGTCGGCTTACAAACGCCGCGTCTCATTAAAGAAAAGGAAATGAAATATTCTCCTATTACTTAACTTTACTCTGTAGAGGAGTTCATGTGATGAGAAGCAAAGAGGAATCTTTGTTCTGACATCATCACAGATACAAACACTCAACAGTGACGTTACAGGTGTGTGGTTACACAACCCAGAGAACAAGCAGCTCGCCGGTGGCTGACCACACGCTACGCTTCAAACATTCAGACAAGCATCTGTGACATTTTAAAGGAACAGATCGAAGAACAAATTGTGATGTGTACATTGAATTGTTGCAGAGCACCACACTGCTAGAACACCAGCAGGCACACACGGACTTTGTATCTTTTGTCTGTGTGTTGACCGTGTGACTATGCAGGAGCGACACGATTGTAGTGGTTTTGTGTGACGAGTCGAAGGGTTCAAACAGGAAAGCTGGTAGTTCATGTGTCAGATTAGATTTAGCAGCTTTTATAAGTCAGGAGGAAACTTACTTCCCCACTGTGCTAATGACCTGTGACCGCACTAACGCCTCAACAAGAGACGGCCCAGCGGTCCGGGCACAGAAGCACTCTGACGGGCCGCCATTTTTATCAGGACTTACAGTAAAGCCTGAATCTTTCAGTGTGAAAGGTGACACTGAACGGCTAACACGATGTTTTAGAAGCGCGAAGAACACTAAAAACATGTTTTTTTAATTTAAATATGTCAGCAGGAGTAAATCTAAAATTGCTCTCCTAATTAATAAATACCAACTGTGTTCCAAACTACGGCATCTTCACTGGGAGTGAAAGGACGAGTTACTTCTCTGCAGGAACACGTAAGCCTTCCTCCGGGGTTAATTATGTGCTTATAAATGCATTCCAACATCTTGGCCTCAAGTCAGCATCAATCTCCAGGCCTGTGGAGCGTCAGAAACACGCCTCAGCGCACGAAACAAACCCAGCATAGACACGGAGACGGTCCTCTCCCGTCAACCTGATCCCTGATGGGAAAAGCTGGGAGAATTCCTGTCTTTAATGAAACATTATTACTATAAGAAATACAAGTTTGCATATAAAAAGATATGATTATTGATTTTCTGGAACACACACACGCGCACACACGTGACCTTGAAGCAAACTGCAGCCGTCTGCATGCAGCAGAACGAGTGTTTTACACCTGAGAAACCTCTGTTATGTTGTCCATGTAGCATTCTCACTTTGTGCTCTTCTTTGACTCAAACGTAAATGCTCCGACAGGCCACCCGTTCACTGCCGTTAGCCGGTCGCGGGTGTTGCATATAGAAGAATAGCTTTGCTCTCACAGCCATCAGTCAGCGACAAACCACACATTTATACGAGTCAGCGGGGCTCTCCTCACCTCCATGATCCTCAAAGTAATCTTCATCAAAGCGAGCTTCCAGCTGCTTATGTCTCCTCCTCTCCTCTTTCATCTCCTTCTCCTGCAGCTTACGAGCGATGGCCTACAAACAAACGACGCAACAGTCAACATGTCGTCTCACATCGTTACAGAAATGTCCTGCTTGGGTGCTCCACATCAGTAGAGCTCTGCACAAAGAGTAGCTTCCTTCTCAGGCCAATGAGCACGCGCTTCATCCGCCTTATGGAGCACGTAGGAGGCAACCTGACCCAAGTTAGCGCCTTGTGTTTACCACTGTTTCTATTAGTCAGTGGTGCTAAAAGCAGCTTCCTGTCCCCTCTGATCGGGAAACAGAATGTAGGATTTCTCAGCTGTCCCATTTATCCACTATTTCATGTACAAAGTCCTCATTACTTTGGCCTTTACTGCTTTAAAAATAAATCAAAGTGTGGAAACAAAGGTGCAATGATTAGAAAAGAACAACCCGCCCAAGACAGGAAGGGCAATAAGACTAGAAAGAGGTGACGCGTACAAACAAGCAGCACCGTCCTTCAGTCCAAGTCGGCTTCTTACCGCATCTTTCTCTTCTTGCTGCCGCTGTCGCTCCGCCTGTCGGACCAGTTCCTCCTGAATCTCCTGGGCGATCTCGTTATCTTGCCGCTCGCTGAGGTTCACGTGTTGTAAGTATGTACAAAGAGAAGAATCAGGAAAACATCCCAGCATTAGGAAACTATACACATGACGCAGGGATGCGATTCATGATGGAAAAGGTGCTCGAGTGCCACATTCACCCGAGTTCCTTCTATACATATTTGTTAAATAAGAACTATCACACTTTAACTTTGTCTCAATTATTCTGATTTGACAAGTGAGACCGTTGTGTTGAAAAACCTCAACACTGTCAACATGATACACGTGTTTGTTATTTACAGTTTCAACTCATTCTGTTACATACAGGAAGTCAAAGCTCTGAAGTTAACTAGCATGTGGTGAAGGACGGTCAGTAGGCAGGAGCAGGACTGTCGTATCGGTGTTGATATCAGTAGCATGCCTTGGCTCACTCATCTTTGAAACTGCATGATTTTGTTAAAAACACCATGTGCCTGGAGGGTGGTGATATCTCAGTAATATCGCACTAACAGCAGGATGGCAGCAGCTTATCCGACCTACGTCGTGCCCGTGTTTACGGCTCAGGCGCATGTAAACAAACTGCTGCATGTTGAAACAGTCTGTGCTAAGAAAGAAGGGATGCTATATGATGTCTAAGTGGAAAGTGTGTGGATGGAGGGCAGGGTGGGCTCCGAACAAGCACAGCAGCAATCTCACTACTCGAGCCCTCCGTGTTTGTGTGTGTTTAAAATAAGCGAACGCTGCGAGTCAGCGATTGGATGTTGATTAAAACTGCAGAGCACAGAAACAAAGACTCCAAGTGGCTTTTTGCACACTTTGGATGCAACTGCTGGTTTGAACTGAAACAGAGACAGAGCAGTCCGCTACGTTCAGCTCGGTGGAGCCTGATTTATGTTTCTGCATCAGGCCATCGTGGTCAGGAAGTGTAGATGCTGCATTGCTTTGGACATGCAGCTGGAAGCAACCCAAACCCCTTGGGAAATATAATTATATATGAGTGGCGCAGAAGACGCCACATAAACACCATAACAGCCGAAGATCTGTTTACGCTGCTTGTTTCTTCGTCTGCATGTTTAGGAAGCAGGATGAAGGTTGTGAAAACAACTTATCAAACTGCTAGAGAAGCATTCATGTTGAGAGTCCTAACACGGATAGAACATCTCTGCAGCACAGAGCAGTTAAGAAGTCTGCTACATCCTGCACGTAATCAACGCATGGCTCAGCAACAATCTCCTCTTAAATAATGTGAAAACCAGCTGGTCAGCAAAACCAGCTCCCAGCCTCATCACTGCTCCTGGCAAAAACAAGATTTAAAGCATACTGAATGACAGCATCTTCTCATTTGTAACATTAACAGTGTTAAACTACTCTGAATAATAAATCGCTGTGCTGGATGACCTCGTTGCTGAAGCATAAATCTGTCCAGGGAGTAATTAGATTAGACTAATTGGAAACAGATGCTATCATCAAAGTAACTAATACCGCTCACAGTAAGTACTGCTGAGTAGTCTGATGGCTTCAAAAATCCTTGAGGTGCATCAAGTGTTTAATTTCAGAAACCAAACACGTGCAACCAACAGATTCGTATTTTTCTACTTAGACAAATAAGCGAATACTTCTAATTATATGCAGTTGTAACCAGGCGTGTGCTTTATGCAAATGCTGACTCTAGCATGAACATCACAAGCACAAAGCTCAATGAATAAATGAGCCATCAGCCACAGCTGCAGTAGTTCCTGCTCCTCCTACACTGCACATCTGTCTTTAACTGGTGTGTATGAGGGTGTTGCAGACGTATGAGAGACACCTACATGGCAACGTTCTCTTTCTGGGTCTTCATCTTGGCCCTCTCATCTTCCTCCTCTTGCAGCTTCTTGGCCACCTGCAGGTCATTCTGTACCAGACGGCTCTTATAGACGTTGGAGGCCAAGTGGCTCTCAACTGTTAGCACACACACACACACACGCACGCACGCACACACACACGCGCGCACACACACACACACACACGCGCACACACACACACACAGAGCAAAGAC
>VUQR01018054.1:0-13237 GCA_015108515.1 Hemichromis elongatus | reverse complement strand
CAGACACACGAGGGGGAAGCTGCACGGTGAAAAGAAGAAAACACGTTCCAGAAACAGAAGATGCCAAGCGCTGACGCGGCCTTCAACAAACGTTCTCCATGTGACATTTGGACACTTTTGTATGCTCAACATTTTGAATGGAAACAAAAGCCAGCTGTATCTCCACACCAACATCAAGTGAATGTGCTTCAAATCTCCTTTGGGACGCCATCTGCTGATGTGATCCAAGAAAAAAAACAAGGAGGGGGGGCTGCATATCTAGAGGACTACTGAAATATATGAAACTGTATTCTCCCTTTTGACTTCCAGGGTCAAAGGTGAAACACAAACCTGATCAGTTATTGTGGCAACAAAGGAGCCAATGGAAATGAGCCTTGGTTTAGATCGTACAGCTTTAAAAGGGCAGACCCAGGCAAAATCACATTAATTACAGCTAATGTGCACTTAGGGTATGGCTGGATGACATCTGCCTTCCTTTATTTAGCAGAGCTGACGGCATAATTTAGCCTTATGTGGATACAACTGAGGAAACAAAGACAAAGGAGTGTCTGCTACACTCAAACTCAGTCAATAAAGCAGCGGTCTACTTCTGATGCGGGTTGGGGTTTTGTTGTTGTTGTTTTAACTAAAAGCACAGAAAGAACCTGAAAAAGAAGTTTATGTGAGATTTCAACAATTTATCTTGATGCACTTACAAAAAAAATAGAGCAGACAAGGGAACGCAGCCCTATGATGTGCAAGAGATGCTGCTAATTACTCACATATGTCCTCACACTAAAGCACCAGCCAGCATGCTGGGGGAGACAGATGCAGTGTGTTCAGCTCTACAATCAGGGCTTGTCTGTGCTACAGCCACATCCCCGCCCCGATACACAGCGTTTGTGGCATACCGCATCATTGTGCACCAGGGTTTATACGGGCTTAATCGGGCCGCGGCCACGGACGCTGCGCTCTGCAAAACTCCACACATTTTTCCAAAAAACCAAAGTGTGGGCTGCATGCATGCGTTTACTGCTAAAAATACAAATAAAACAGAATTCAAAGCTTGATTTGTAGCAAAGTAATACCAAATGATTTAGGAATGGAACGATCTACAGTTACATAACGAGCCCGATGCAGAAACGTGCAACAATAAATGACATCGAGTGTTTAAACAGACTCTCCACATACACTTTGATTTCTCTCAGACAAGCTTTCTTCTGCCTGAACACAGTGAGGGAAACGTTTGAAGGAGGGCGTTACTCGTCTGTGAAGGTGTCTCTCAAATGCTTGTTTTACCCGTCACACTCCTCATTTCATCACGAGTCAAGCTGAATTTGAAATTAAATGAGAACCAGTGAGGAAAAACACGAGGATCAGGATGAAGAGGGAAGAAAATGACTAATTTGCTTACTTTCTTGTTCCTGGAGGTTATAGGCCAGGGAGTGGTCCTCCAGTACGGCAAAGTCTCGGCACACTACAGACAAGAAGAAAAGGAGGCTTCATTTAAAAGTGTAACAAAAGTGACATTCAGCTAGCCCCATGTATCCAGATGCTGAACTCTGCTGCTCGTTAAACACAAGCTTGAGACAGAAGAAACGTTCAAGTTGAATCTGACTTTTCACGGTTTCTGGTGCGTCTTCCTCCATGTGCCTAAGCAATAACAATGTCTACGACAGGAGGCAGCGTTTCAGAAACCCACCAACAGGGAATCAAATGTGTCAGCTAAACTCAGGAGCTACTTTTACTTAGAAACTGTTTCTACAACTGTTTTTAATCCTTTTAAAAAAAAATCTGATAAGCTGAGAAAAGTGCAACACATCATTCTGAACAAGCACAAGTTACACAAAGTGATTTCACATCATGTATGACCATCTGGAATGTTTTTTTAGATTTGAGATGAACTGAAAGTGAATGAGGAACCGCTGTCTGCACTCAGACGGAAAAAGCACCACGAGTTTCTTTTCTTGAAAAGTTATTTTAAGGTGAGAAGAAGTGAGAAAATGTTTTGTTGCATTCAAACCCACCCCAAAGATACTTACATGAACAGTGTTTGTGTAAAGCCAAATAAGCTATAGTAAGTAAAGTAGGATTTTCTATCCTACAAAGCTGAGTTTTTTTAACAAACTACTTTTTGGCCAAGACTAAAAGCCCCACAGCCACAACCTCAGCTCTGTATAAAGAGAAGAAGAATGTTCTTCTCAAAGAAAAAAACATGAACTGGTCATTTTCCACCTTCGATATCTACACAACAAATCTAGAGCAAACTTTCCAGGCTTGGTTTCAGTATCACTGGTGCTGCCAAAAGATTCATCCTGAAAACGAGTGTTTAGGCTGATGTGGTGGGCGGGGATGTTTCCTCAGAGAAAAACAAAAACCCCCAACACCAAACACCGTCCCGGCACATCCACCCGATCCTTCTCAAAGAGGCACACGGCTCGTCTCTCTTCACGTTGCTCCAGATCTAGCAGACTTCAAAAGCAGACGGTGTTCTGGTAGGGGGCGCTAAGGGGGCGCTTTCAGCCCTTTCTCACAACCTAAGCTAAACATGACTGTGGACCTAAAGGTTCTGCCATCGTAGCTTAACCATCCCTATTTAGCAACAGTACCGTAGGCTCGACACTGTGGAGCTGACACCAGATCAGTGCCGTTTTTCTTTACCTGAGCACAGTCACATCAGCCCTGCCAAGCTTACAGCCCAAAGATGACTTCATCCACATTAAATATTAATAAGCAGTAACCGCCTGTGACTGTGTGTCAGGGTGCAGTAGAGATCGATGTGAGGGAATCATTCAGCGTTAAGCAAACACACGTAATAAATCATCCAGATTGTGTTGTTGTGCATGAAGGCTAATGACAGATGCTTTGAAGGAGGGTGACACCTCCACCTCCACCAGGCATTTTCTCAACCATATGCTTAATCTTCTTAGCAAAGAGATTGTATCGTGGCTGGTGCAGCTTTATGCGTCAGTAGTACTTTAACAGTTGCTTTTCAACACACTTCAGAAGAATTCACCACTATGCCAAGCAACAAGTGGAAGAAGGGTTACAGCTGCAACTCACAGTTTAGGCTTTCACACCATCATTTATTTTAGGACGTGAAATAGAAAATAGGTCTAATATGTGAGCACTATGCAAATTGATGGCCAGTTCTGCGTTTCATAAACCACAAGAACATCTAAATATAAAAAACATTTAAAGTTCATTTATGCAGGTAATTGTTTTTACTGTTTCTAACTTTGCCAGCAGTTTTGTAGAATCCCTCCCTCCCAATGCAGACTAGACAAGCAGTGCAGGTTTCTTCTCTCTGACCAGAATAACAAACATCCTGCCCAGCAGCTGCTTCACGCTAACACAACAGGTCCTTCCCACCAGCAAAGCATCCCATTCATAATGTTTTTCCATATAAACACCCCCGTTTTCATTCTACTTTTCAAATCCACAAACAATAGCGCACCTAGTTTTGGGTGTCAATGTGCAGAGAGCTGGTGGGACTCTTATATTGAACACTCATAGCAAGCAGAAGGAAATGACACCAGAGGACACGAGGACGGGGAAAAACAACAAACAAAACAGAAATCAAACAGAGCTTGTGTTCCAAACTCTGGCTGGACCACATACCTTAAAACAGGAAAGCAACTCACGTGACAAAGTTACGAGTCATGTAAACACAGCATCTTGCCACACGGGGATATTGTACATTTCTCCAGCCCAGCCCCGTCTTTAATGTGAGGAGGATCTCACTGAGTCAACATATACACAATACATAAAACGGTGGTTCCCATTGTAAACTGGTCTGGATGACACCTGCACCAAGACTGACCATCTAACTCCAGCCTGAAAAGACCAGTAAGTGTGCTAGCATCCACTAGCAGCGTAAGCTAATAGCCACATTAGCCGTAGTGCATAAGACCAAAAAATAAACACCAGCGTTTTCTCATTAGCATTAGCCACGCTAGAGTTACCCTAACGTAATAGGCTGGGTATTTAAAAGCTAGCTTGCTTTATATTTTTTCCAGGAAACATGTTATATGGACATTACCCTCTTTCACTCCAGGTAGTTTATTCTGGTCGATGCTAACGTTACATTCAGCCATGTTGTCACAGATAATAAGTTAAAAAAAAGAAGAAGAAAAAAGCCGTTGACGTTAAATTACACTTCAGCGTTTCATCCGAAGGTTAACGGCAGCCTGATTGATCGCCTTTACTCATAAACCCGATTGATGGTTCAGGTGCTGGACGACCCTTTGATTAGTTTCGGTAACCACCCTCTCCTGATACGTCGCCGCTGTAATTTCCAGGCTGTTACTCTGCTGTAGCTAGCCTGTCAGATTGCTAGCGTCCCTGCCTCCTACACCCGGCCAACGGAGTAAGAAGACACTTCCTGTCGAAATCTTTCAGAATAAAAGACCGGCTTTCGTGAGACTTGCGCTGGAAAAATAAATAAATAAATAAATCCCCCACATGCAAATGAAAAGAAAAGTTCAGGAGTTTCTTTATTTATTTATTGGTTTATTTGTAAATATTAATTAAAAGCATTTATATATAAAGGACACAATAAATAAATAAATACAACTGAACGATACTACTGACTACACCTGACCTACGCGTTTACAAACTTAGCCCAGCAAGTATAACTTTAACCTTTGACTGTGGAAAAGCCAACATTTACTATTAGTTTGAAGTGTACCTTTGTCAGTCAGCTTCCCAAACAGTTGTAAAATATATTATTGAACTAAAAGAAAAGTTTAACGAAGCTCTCCATTGGGGGAAAACAAGTCTAAGAATACACCTGTTGTCTCAGAAACTGGGCCTATTTGAATTTAAAACCTTACATTATGAAGTATTGAAATGCATCACCAACATAAGCTAGTAATAACCTGGGATTTTTCTAAACTTGGTAGCTTAGTACAAGAATTTGCTGCAGTTTTCAGTGACTATATTCATAGTCATTACGTGCCAGCAGCACACGATTCAACTGCTCCATTTATAAATTCAGGGACACAAGAATGCTGCGCTGGCATTAACTTGCTTTAAGCTGAAAAGTGAGTGAGCATACTTCCGATTTATTTCTACCTACTTGTGGCTAACTTGACTTCAGGCTTATGAGAGGGTTTGAATTGACGCAGCCCTCTTCTTAAGGTTCAGTGGCTTTAGACGTGTGCTGCATGTGCAGCGTCGGAAAATCTTCACCACGAAGGACCCGTGGGTCAACACTGCGGTCCACGCGAGCAACGATGCATGTGCGACTGTGTTTGAACCTAGCGAAAGGGATCCGCATTTACACGTGTCGTGCCTTCTTTTGCAAATACACGCTCACTGCAGCTGGTATTTTGATTATGGTAATCTAATTGCTCCCTCTGGTGTTCAGCTGTCGGGTAGCCTTTCTGCTGCACCGCAACTGCTTCCAATTAACATTACAGCTTTAAAATAAGTCGATAGTAGCGGTCTATTTGCAGATAAATCAATGAGATTATTAGTAGTTGGCGTGCAAAGACCGTTACCCTAAGTGATGCTTAAGTAAAGTATTTTTAATGTTGATTTTTTCAGTGAAATACGATGAGGTCAACAAGGCCCTGACCTCTGCCGTCAAAGATGAAGCAGGACTGAAGGCTGTGGGGCTCTGAGGAGTGCTTAAACTGCTTGGATTATGCTGTTACACAATTTAAGGATCGAGTTATGGCTGCATCATAAAGTCTTTAAGTACATCTGTATGGTATTTGGCTTGTGTGAGCAGTGACTGCCTCCTGCTGACTCAGTAGCCTGGTTTCAGTTCCTTGTCAGTACATTTGGTTTTAAGTTACATGACAGACCCTGAAGATCCCCTCAGCACAGTCTTTCCTGATTCTTTACTTTTGTGTTTGTAGTCTCTTTATTTGTGTATTCAAAATATGAGATGAGTGGCTAAAGTCATGAGCTCGTGAAAACCCCCTTGTATGCAAATCTCATCCCAAAGGACTCTTAAAATAACAGCCAAATTTAGCAGATTCACGGCAGCTCATTTCCCTTAGACTGCACAAACGCTACGAAATGTGATTTCCTTGATTCATAGAATAGGATACGGTGAAATGGGAGGTGTGGGATGTTTGGCTTGGCCTCAGTGATGGATGTTCCTTCACCTCCAAATCAGTCCTGAAGCCAAGATTGAAGAGGCCGTCTCTGGTTATGGTGCACTTAAGGATCGAATCAATTTACTTGCCACTCTTTCCCTAGGCCGGCCCACTCCTGCGTACCTATTTTAGGAAGCAATTAAAGTAAAAGAAAAAGACTTGCAAGTGCCAAGAACATCTGATTCTGGTTCATAACCAACAGGTTGATTGATAGCATCCTCTCTTTTTGATTTAGCCGTGTCAGAGTGATGTAGGGTTTCTTGCCCCCACGTCCGTGTCAGATTGCTGTATTTCATTCAGACGCTTCACAGTCCCCGTGAGAAGGTGGCCCGGTGACGAAGTCCACAATGACGAGATGTGAATTTAGTAATCAAGGGGCCAACGGGCCCCTCCTCCCAGCTCGTAGAAGTATAAATATATTGACGGGATGGTTTTAAGGGAGTGTACGTTTAGCCTTGCTCGAAGGAGTGCTCACAGTGCAAAATTCGCTTGAGACGTTCCAGTGAATGCCATGGACAGGGTTACAGCTGTGAGCTGCTGTTTAGGACTCCTGAGTTTGTTTCTGCTGCAAGGCGTGCTCAACGTGGACGGGAGGAGCATATTTAATCCTGGTGAGTGTGCCAGAAAAGCACTTTTTATTTCAATTAAAATGCCAAATGCATGCAACTGCTGATTAAATGGTTTAGTGTACTGGTACAGTTTTATCAGATTTCAACATATAACCCACTGTGTGTTTGCTTTGGTACATCCAGGAAACCCTGCTTTTAATCAGAATGAAGACACAGATTCCCAGAGCAAGATTCTGGCACTGTTACTGCACAAAAGCTTAGTTCCAGCTGAAAAGGACGATCCTCTGGGTGAGACCTAGAAACAAACGCCTGTGATAACATGCACAGATACATTTCTGCTTTGGTTAACTTGGTCTCCTTTCAGCAGGTGTCGAGCTGGCTAATAAATTAGCTGAGATTGAGGAGGTGAGGCTTATTTTAACTGGCACTAATAAACTGTGATTTAGATGTCATTATAATGTGAACAAACTGTTTGTGTATAAATGGAGGACATGTTCCTTGTTTCAAATTCTAAAAAAGCTGTTACAGTAATTCACAAACACATTGAAAAGCCTCTCTGGGTGTGTTTTAATCACTTTGATCTCTATTTATAGCTGAGAGCGCTGAGGGAGGACCTGGACCTGCAGAGGAAGATTACAGCTAATATGGTAGAAGGCAAATCCATAACAAGGAAACGCGGAGAACGTAAGCTAAATATAAATTAAACATTTACAATCATTACACTATCAACATATGCTCATATATGAGCTTGTTGTACAAAATCCTGTCTTTTTGCTTATAGCCTGCTTCTGGAAGTACTGCGTCTGAGACGGATGCAAGAGGAGGACGACCACTGTGAAATCTTGCTGCAAAGCCCAACATAGCCTTAAAACTCAGACTGCCAGTAATATAATCATACTGTATTTATCTCAGCAATATAGAGTTGTAACATAGTCATTTGATTCATCTCACTGTGGCTTTACATCGAGAATCTGTAAATAATCAGCCGCTCACTGGGAACACATGAGGGTCACGTATGACGAAACATTACACACTACTGGGATTTTTATTTGCATGACACCTGTGTTTTTGTCGCCCTCCTGTGGTCGTTTTGGGAATGACATGTTTTGTTTTCTACCATTACCGACAAGTTCAGTCGTCTCATCACTGCTTATAGAAATGCACTGCTGTTAATTTTACTGAGTAAATAAAATCATAATGTGAATCTGTCCTTTTTTTCTCATTTAGATCTTTAAAAGTTTAAATGTTTAGGGATGATTTTACAATTAATTTTGCACCAAAAGGGAAATAGAAAAAGGCTTTGTTAAGACTACTGAAGACCAAATCATGATGATTTATATATTTATTCTGCTAATGTGATGCACATTTGTCAACTAGTTTTAAAGGTGGGAACAGGAAGTGGATGGTGGGCGCCTGCAGTGACAGGCTGTTTGTGGCACAGTAAAGCACATTTGACTAGATTGTTCAGAGGCGAGTCACAAGCACAGTCCAAACAAGGGCAGCGCTGCAGTGAAAAGCCATTAATCATGCAGCGCATGATGAACAGTTTCAGGGAAACCAGACTGACGCTGAGCTGGATTCGCTAAAACAGCAGCCTGAAATGCACTGATGACTGGTAACAAAAAACAAAAACTCGGGCGTGGTTTGCACAATATTGCACACACACAGCATCGTGGGTGGACTGAACCAATACTTCAGGTCAGGGCTTTCACGCCATCTACAGGCTAACCCTGTGTGTTTACTGCACAACGAGCTCTTCTTTGGTGGCTCATTTCATACAACCATGGACACAATATTGAGTTTTGTATTTTCTGCCTAATATTGTTTCTTGCTGCAGGGGACATGCCAATATATGGCCCATATTATAACCAATGATTACACAAAAGCTTGCAATAAATCCACCAGCAATATATCAGTGAAAAATCACCTAAAGTGTAAATAGTTTTGCTTTAATTCATCTGACACAATGGCATACCAACAGTTCCCTCTTTATTGTTGCAGCTCTGTCCCAGTCAGAACTGGCTCTCATCACATTTTGGAGACGTCCAAAAGGAAAACAGATTCAACAATTAACTGCAATCAGCTGCAAATCGTCTCAGACTTGAAACGTCTGTCCCAACTTTAAGACTCTCATTACACATTTCCCCCTGACCCTCTGTTTCACAGGATTGTGCTGACTGTTAACCTTACACTATATGGAAACGTTGTCTTCTTGTGCAGAAGGACAGAGTCTTACAGTATGAGCTCTACACTGAAAACGTGTGTACGAAACACAATTAGAGTTCACCCACTAATCAATAAATGTGAACACAAGTATGCTTTACTGGCTTTTAGTAACTATACACTTAGTACATGCACAAAACGCCCAAACTGTCCTGCTGCAGATATGGGTGTTATCTGTTTCTGTTCAGCCCATGAGCTGGAGTACACAGGAAATGAAACAGCACCCTCTGTGTCAATCAACATTTGTCATGATGGAAAATAACAAAGAAAATATGCCTGAATGTGTCAACACATATCCAACGAAGTGCTCTGTAGTAGGATTACAATCCAAGGATAAGATGACATCAGTTTTACATTAATTCCCAGCATTAAAATCTCCAGAAAAGAAAGTCCAGCGCCTCGGTAAAGAAATCAAAAGCGGTAATGCTGATGTTTTCTTGCTGTCCTTTTGTAGCTGGACTCTATATTTAATCTCAAGGACTGAGCCGCGTGAAGGATGACATAATGTATTTGGGGCTGACGCTCTGGTTATGCAGAGGGCTGGATAGCTTGACAGTTGGAGGGTGCGCATCTTTTAAACACAGCGCAAGAGAGAGGAGCAGCACACAGCCGGGAGCAAACCAACCGCGATGGATCTTTACTCCAGAGGTTAGTCCAATGTTTCTCTTGGTTTCCACCTCACGTTCAATCCTTATCTTTAATTTTTTTAAATATTTTCTGTCACTTTTTCATCATTATTGTTATTACTACTGTATTCATTATTATTTGGCTACATTATTAATTCAGTTTAACCCCTTAATGTCTAGCGTCTCATATTTGATACATGGGCTTTTGAAAGCTTTTGAGACTTCAGTCAAAACCCAAGACCAAAACCCAAGTGCACAATTTATTTTAAGCAATAAATTGAAAAAAAAAGGATTTAAAAAATATACATGAAAATTCATATTTAATTGATTAGAAAAAAAATGTCAAAGGGTTCAATAAATACGCTATAATGGTTCAGGCGTTCGGGGGTGAAGTGTTCTTTTATACAGATAAAATGAGCAAAATGAGTTCAAATAAAAAAAAGACAAATGTGGACTGTCACGTCTTTATGTTTACTTCCCAGGCACCACGTGGATGATACTCGTGCTTTTTATGATTCCACACTTTACCCCCAGCAGTGCATGCCCCAGCAGCTGCCGATGCAACCCTCATGGCGCCGCCGTGTGTTCTGGCTCCACCATCACGGATATACCGCCTCTGCCTCTCCACATATACCTGCTGCAGCTCATTGGTACAAACGTGCAAGTCATAAATGAGCGAAGTTTAGCAAATCTGGATCTTCTGCTGCGTTTTGGTCTTATGCAGAGTCATCTTCACACCGTCCATCCTCAGGCTTTCCTCGTGGCTCCGCAGCTCAAGTCTGTCAAGCTGTCATCTAACGATCTCTCTACGCTTCCTCCTCGAGTTTTCAGTCCACTTGCTGCTCTTGAGCAGCTGCATCTAGATGGGAATCAGTTTGAAAACATTCATCCGGATATGTTCGAAGGACTCGGCGGGTTGCAGGACCTGGACCTAAGCCGCAACAAACTCAGGAGTCTTGATTCAGACATATTTGAAGGACTGACCAACCTCACCTTTCTGAATCTTGGAAAGAACTCCATAAAGACGCTTCCGCCTACCATCTTTCACTCCTTGACTAAACTTCAGCAGCTTATTCTCTATTACAATGAACTAGAATTTCTAGAAGCTGGCATCTTTGACAAACTCGTCAACCTTGTGGAGCTAAAACTCCATCAAAACCAGATTGTCAGCCTTCCATCTAAAGTCTTCTGGTCTCTGGGGAACCTGAAAACCCTGACCTTATCCTCCAACCAACTTCAGGCCGTCCCAGAAAAGAGCTTTTACAAGATGCCAAAGTTGATCAAACTCACCATTTACAAGAATCCACTATTATCTCTACCACATGAGCTGATGGGTCACATGCCTGACATGACAGAATTTTATCTATATGCCACCAACCTCATCACGGTTCCTGGAAATTTGTTTGCTAACATGTCTGGGCTGCTGATGCTGAACTTGCATTTAAATGACAATCTGAGGGACTTGCCACCAGATGTTTTCTGCTGTCTTCCAAACCTTCAGAAGCTCTCACTAAAATCCAACAACCTCCATTATCTACATCCCCAGTTATTCTCCAAACTAACCGCCCTGAAGAAACTACACCTCAATGACAACAAGTTGTATGGCCTACCGGAAAATATCTTTAAGGGTCTTGGAGAGATTCTTGAAATTTTATTAAACAATAACAACCTGACCAGTCTTCCTGGAGATATTTTCTTGTCTCTTACAGCTTTGAGAAATATGACTCTGAGTGGAAACCCCTGGGATTGTAATTGTCCTATCAGAGGCATCGCAGGATGGATAAGACACAATGAGCCAGTGCTTTGGGACAGAGATGACGTGATGTGTCACACTCCCGTCTACCAGTTGCTGCGTACCCTTGGCTCGCTGCGTGATGAAGACCTCAGCTTTTGTAGTGCTGCAACAGTCGAGAGCTTTCCTCTACAACATCTGAACCAGTCACCAACACAACCACTCCACATTTTGTCAACCTCTGGACAAACATCAGGTTTAACTTCCATAACCACACCCCCCGCAACAATTACTCAATCCAAGCAAGCGGCTATTCAAACCACTCAAGGATATACCCCAAAAGTCACAGACAAGATAACCATTCAGACTGTAAAAGCAGCCACATCAGATCATACAACACTCTCAGCATCACTTTCCACTGAACTTATTGGTAAATTTGCTCAAAACATGTCACCTCCTTTTTATGGCGTATTGGTAATTGAAGCGGGGCCTGAGTTTGTCCACCATAACCACCACAAAGGCTGGGTGTATGTGTGGTTTCTGCCCTCAAACACAGCATTGGCCGGGCTCCTCATGTTCTTTCACATCCTTCTAGTAGCTGCAGGGTTGTCGCTCATTCTTGCTACCATGTATGGCATGTATCGCCTCAACAAGGCCATGTATGAGCTAAAGGCTGAGTGTGCTCGTAATAAGGCGTAGCACTGGCTTATCAGACCTGGTGCACAACTACATAAACGTTCCTGTCAACAGATGACAATTACTGTCGACTGTGTTTTTTTTTCTCTCAGACCTTAAATGTGACTTTCAAAATATTACAATGGAATTGAACTACAAGTACATTCAGATGGTTTCTATTTAATGTTTTATCACAGCTAAACGATTGTCTGTCAATAGTCAACGTACACAGCAAATAGTTGAATGTTCATCAATCAAATTGGAAGACATTAGGCCTATTTTGAAACAGGACTTGTAGTAGTACAACTATCTGTTCAAGTCCAAATTATTCATATTAAAGTACCCAACACCTGTGACAAATACAACATGGACCAGCTCAATAACTAATGTTTAGGCCACGTATCAGCGTGAATGACAGCAGCAATAGCAGATGCATGCTATGATGCACATATTCACACTCTTTTAAAAAACTTTTTGGCGTAATAAATAATAATAATAATAATAATAACAATAGGATTTTATAATGCCTGTATACATATATGACTGTTTATTCTATAGTTGTACAGCTTCTGTTAAGCCATAGAGCAAAAGAACCCCCGTTTCAAGTCCACGTGTTGTAGGCCGCTGTTTGTTTTTCAAGCATAAAAGTGAAAACCTGGTTTCTGCCACTCGTCTTAAGTCTGCATGATAATAGTCGTGCAGGCTGATGCCTCTGCTGTATTTATAAATATCAGGGTTTTTTTTTTTTTACTATGCCAAGACTACAGTGCTTCAGCAGTTTATACATAACACAATATTAAAGTGACATCATTTGATTTGTTTCCCTCTAGTGGTCGATACTTGAAACTGCATGAAGAAAGAGAAGCACATGACTGGACATTGTATACTTTTATACTTGTGTTATGTACAGATCGTTATTTCAAAATGTTAAAGAAATTCAATTCAATTCAATTTTATTTATATAGCGCCAGATCACAACAACAGTCGCCTCAAGGCGTTTTATATTGTACAATAGTACATACAGAGAAAACCCAACAATCATATGACCCCCTATGAGCACGCACTTTGGCGACGATGGGAAGGAAAAACTCCCTTTTAACAGGAAGAAACCTCCGGCAGAACCAGGCTCAGGGAGGGGCGGGGCCATCTGCTGCGACCGGTTGGGGTGAGAGAAGAAAAGAACAGGATAAAGACATGCTGTGGAAGAGAGACAGGGATTAGTAGCAGGTACAATTCAATGCAAAGAGGTCTGTTAACACAGTGAGTGAGAAAGGTGACTGGAAAGGAAAAACTCCAGGAAACTCCAGCTATTCCTCTGCAGAT
>VUQR01018051.1:25275-53487 GCA_015108515.1 Hemichromis elongatus | reverse complement strand
CACATATATATATATATATATATATATATATATATATATATATATATATATATATATATATATATATATATATACAACAAAAGGAATTTAGACAACCCACCAACTCTAACTTTAGTCTTTCTTTTTTTGGGGGGCTTGTTTGTTTGTTTTTCTTAATGTACAGACTTAAAAAACTGTAGTGTTTTAAATTACACTGGACTACACTTAAATAAAAATGTAAGAAGATTTTAAGATTTTATAACAGATTATAACAAACTCAAAATCTACTGTGAAAGTGAAGTTACCTATTCATGGTCAACCTTTGTCTCCCTTTGCTATAAAGATCCCAAAATTAATGACCTTCCCAGCAAGATGTGGAACCAAGCAAGTGAGCAATTTCAGGATTGACAGAGATTATTAAACAAAACTAATTATAGTCATTGGTATAGAACAATAATATCCTGCATACTAAAGTATTAATATGGGAGATTAAAATAGGCCTATCTATTAAAAGTGACAATTTTTCATTCTATCTAAAAGGAGGAAATAGGTTTAACAGGCTTTTTCATCTGTGAGGAAATGGGCACCAGCAGTGGTAGATCAGTTAATCACTGAATATGCGCTCCCATCAGATAGACCACTGGCTGTGTACTTAGCACTGGGCAAACACAACTGATAATACACCATGTTGGTTTGGCATCAGACTATAGTGAAAATGTATAAATAGTGTTTTGACCTGTTTTTCAAGCTGCTATGTAGTTCTTGCATTGTGTAAGAGGCCTGTGTCGTGTTCAGCACTTGAAGATATTTTCGGCTTTTCTGTTTATTGATAATCAACTTTTTTGTGCTTATTCATAATTTGTGAAATTGAATCATTTTCAAAACGTGAGTACGCTAATAGTACAACAGCATGTGCATTCTAAAGTTACTATTGTAATATAGCTTAGATTTGTTTAGGATAACAATTGTGATTGATTTTTCTTCATAATATAGCCACCACATTGTCTGAAAACCCCCAAAAGTGTTGTTTTCCACGCTATGTAGGTTACCCTTTGCACTCATTAATATGACTGCACAATTAAGATGAAAAAACACTTCTCAATATAATTTTAAGGCATTGTTTTTGAACTGCACTAATCCCCTTTGTCGTTCATTAAAGATTCCCATTAAATCAAGTTCAACTAATTTTCTGGCACTATTGTTCAGTAAAACCAATTAGGTCACTAATTATTTGGACTTGATGAGTATTCAGTAGTAGGTCTTCTTAAAAAAAATTTTCTTTTTTTGTGGAAAAAATGTGAGTAGTATTTTGTATTAATCTCCACATTATCCAATTATTTGAGATGCTAGAGTTATACAACAGCACCTGATTATTTCTTCCAGGGCAGTTGTGCTTAGCGGAGCGGAGGAATGCCTCATACTGTTGGGTTTTTTGTATGTTTGACTGAATCTAATTGAGGCACATAGACTATGCTGGTTTTGGCCATTCACTGTCTATTCTCTGTCCTATAGTCTTCATTTAAACTGCAATCCCAGGCTGCTCATAGCAAGCTACACAGCAGTGCTGCAGCTGCTGTTAATAAAAGTCAAGCCAAAAAGCATAAGATCAAACAGAGATGGAAAAGGATGAGGATAATTTTTATAACTTCACATTTTCTCTACCAGCATAATATCCTGTCCTAAAACATCTTACAAAACGAGGACTAAAAAATCCTGTGAAAAAAAACGATATCTTATTACTCCCCCTTTTGCAAGCAACAAAAAACAGAAATTTTAATTCCCTCTCTCATTAGTTTGAGGAAAAAAATACGGTCAAAAACTACCTATTATCTGCTACTTGTCACCTTTAAGATTTTCTTGTAAGGAACACTGGGAATAACTAATGATTAAATATCAGAGGAGTCCTGATTGAATTATACATGGATCAATGGTGTTAGTGAGTGAGTCATCAATACTTAAAGATGGACTAAACATGCCTTTCCCTGTAGGATGTCTGTATCCTTTCTAAGTGGAGCCTCATATCATAATGAGCTACTTAACTGCAGGAACACTCCTGTCTCTTGCATGTCTTATAATCTACCAACATTTGGTATGAAAACAACAAAACCCTTATTATTTAATAAGGAGTCTAATTCATTCAGGGTTTTTTTTTTAATTCAGAAGTTTATCAACAATAATCACATAAAGAAAGCAGATCTTCACATGTATTAAGTTAGTCCAACCAACAGTGGTTCACAATATAAAAAAAAGTTCATTTTTACCCTTTAAAATGCCAGGAATTTAAAATATTCTAATGACACATCAGCACACAAAACACCCTTCTATCCTTTTCAGAAACAGAGCTCACGCAGGCTTAAGTGTCTTTACAATGCGAGCCCCGTGGCACTTTAATGCTTTATCAGCCTGGAGCAATCAGGTGTGTATTCAAATCAAAATGACAGACAAGGATATTAAAGCTCAATGACATTTTTGAAAACCTTTGATATTTATGCATTTTATGCGTTTATGCATTGAGGGGATTTAAATTTAAACCTCTGAGGAATTTCACTGTTTTTGAGTCAAGTCTGATTCTGAGCATAGGAAAAACAGTTTCAATAACATGCTACGCCATCATGTTTTAACTAAAATGATGAGAGGTAATGCAACTCTGGATAACAGAAATAAGTGAGTTCTGTCTGCAATCCACTCGTTCACCTATTTTGTAAAACTAAAGATTAAAGTACAGGCAACAGACACCTTTTGTTGACAAAAACTTTGTCTGTTTCTTGGTAAGCGCTAACTGATTTGAAAGTTTTCATGTGCTAACAGTTCTCATTGTGCACGAGCAGCTATGACCTCTGGGGCTTTTAGTGAAGTCATTTCATGATTGATATAAGCATTCATGCATAGTGTGGGTTTAATTAAAAATAAATCCATAGGTATTAATACAGTAATTCCTGACCTGTTATATAACCTTAGACATAAGAGACAGGGGAAAGGGAGAAAGTAGGTGGAGCAAGAAGAGGAAAGATAAAGGGATGAGAGACACTTTTTTTAAGAATTAAGAAAAGCGTTCTTTTGTTTAGTCAGGTGTGGAGCCCCGTGGTGATTAGGCACTCATATGGCAGCCATGGCTGCTGGAAGCCATGCAGAACTAACAATAAGCCTGATCTCCATGGGCCAATTAGCCTTTGGAGTTCCCATGTAAAACCTTTCATGAAGAGCCTGTGAATGGAGGCCATTACAGACAGAGAGCCGTGCCAGAAGAACTGCTGTGTCTCCAGTGGATATCGTCTTCCCTGTCCAGTCAAGCCTGCACTTGTGACAAGAAGCCATGTCCTGAAACTGTACACACAGGCTACTTGGGAATAGGAAACTGACATTGTGTCCTAGTGGAAACCAATTACAACTCTTAAATCAAAGACTTATTGGCCATTAGAGTGGGTACACAAGACTGACTGATCTCATTTCAAATGATCATTATACACAAAATTTGGCTGTGAGGCAAAGATTGCGGTAGCTATCGTATCGTTGGATGTATGGCTCACGGAAAGCCTTGAAAGTCTTGAAAACACATTTTCTCTCTGTTAATTCTGAACTGTTGTGCATGTGGTTCTTCAAGCTGAAGTAAGGCTTTTAACATGAATGGCATTTGCAGGAAGGGCCTTGAAACATTTCTCAGTGTACTGGGATAATCCTCACAGTCACTGTACCCTCAGCCTCTTAAGTACTCATACACTATGCAGGAAACCTCAAGTTTGTCACACAGAGAAAGTGCACTATTGTTCAAAAGCAGATAAGACTGTTGTGGGATAAATGCTGCATGCATGCTTTTTTGGGGGGGAGAATGCATGTGGAAGGGCTTTTGCAAGTCTTTCCTTTACTGTTTGCTATTCTTGTGGCTGCTGTGCTTTGCCGATGTTCAGGAGTTGATATTTGTTTGTTTTGTCTTTCGGTGAGTGAATGTGTAAATGTGAGCGCATACATATCAGCTGTTTGTGTGTGTGGGGGGGAGTTGGAACATATGTGATGGCGACTCACTGGCATCCTTATACTTTTTTCCCCTGACTGTGCGCCTCCCCAGTCAGCGGAGAGGGTGAAGGTCCTCCTCATTCCAGATTCTCCTCACACCCAGCTGTGGATGTGAGTCACGTTCACACTGCGAGGTGAGCAGAAGCCCCAGCTTCCAACTTTTGAGAAAACAAGAGCTGAACCCATAACAACAAGGAGGAAATAATTTCTAACACTTTGTTTTTCATATTTGCTCTGCTCTCCTGAGGCACTGAACTCTGAAGAACAGTTGGGGTAACATCCTCAAAGCTTGGCATTTCCAGTGAGGATTAAATACCTCGAATTTGAAGGCAGTAGAAAATGAAAAACTGTCTTGCCTGCATCAAAGAGCAACCTTGTCATTATTAGCTGTAGAGGGAGAAATATGCAACTTGACAGAAGTGAATATTGTCTTCAGCTTTTCTTCTTTCAAGGTGTCCTTCTTTTTTCTGTCAAGATGTTACAGCCGTAACAGCAATGAAGTGTTACTGTTTAATTGGGATTTTTGTAGATACAATTTGCACATTTAGCTAGTTTACCATGATCAAAATTGTCACATTGTTCATATTACTTGAAAGGAACCCCCAAAATGATAACAGTAATTCTATTAACACTGACTCATCTTATCAACATTACTTTAACCGTCATAAAAATTAAACACGCGTAAATGAACATTGTGATGCACAAATATTATGAATGGAATCATGTGATTGATATAGTAGCAGTCTGTTTTGCATGCTACTCAAACACACTGTTCAGGTTTTCTTTCCTGCTAATAGAAGGTGAAAGCCAAGTAGCCATATCTAAATCTACATATTGTTAGCTTTTGAGTGAAGCTGTTCCAGTCATACTCATTTTAACCCCGAACAAGAACAGAAAATAGCATCATCTGGTTTGTGACGGACAATTATGTTGTTCCAAAAGTTAAGTCAAGTTAAAATGTAAAGGCCCACATTGCCACCTGGCATGTAGACTACAAAGAAAACTCTCCACCTCCGGCTCAAGCCAAAATATGTGTGGCTGAAGAAGCTGTTAATCACTGTTAAGCCTCGTGTTGTTTACAGCTTTTCTTTCTTAAGACATTGTATAGTAAGGGTATACAGTTGTGGCATGATAGATTATGACAGGAACACAGGTTTTCTTTGTCCTCAGTCCTTGTTCTTGTAAAAATGGCACATTGAGACAAATGCTTCGTTCAGGCAGATTGGACTTCAAAAGGCACGCGTGTGTGTGTGTGTGTGTGTGTGTGTGTGTGCTGGCCATCTAACTGAAAATGAAGACAAGCAACCTGCACTGAAAAGCACTTCCATTTTTCTGGAGCATAACAGGCGGTGAGACCTCTTTCAGTCAAAAATTATCAAAAGTTGTACGATAGAGCTCGGCGCAATAAATTTCGTTTTACATGTGAATTGCAGTCTTGCAGCTCACCCAATACCTGATGACTATGATTTGCTGTGTGGATACACTGCCACCCCTGCAATTCCATCAGTCCCCAGTAGCTGACAGGAATGGATAGGCTCTATTAACGTAGATGTAGGGGGCCTAAGGCTGTGTTGTAACTAGTGCTATTAATCCATATAGTTGGTCTATCAAGGTGCTGCCCTGTATGGGATCAAAAGGAGTAGTTTGCTGTCATAAAAAACACTTACTGAATTTCAAACAATTGTTTCTGTGCATGAATATAGATTTTTTTTCCTGTTTCCGTCTACAGCAGGTTCTGTTTAAGTTTTCAATATAAAGCAAATTGTTACTTTTTTAGCATGTTTTGAATATTGTTGTTAAGGTAAAATTTTCGATATATTTGTTAATGGTTTACTCAGATCCTCTTTATCGTTTCTCTACCCATGATTTCCGGTGGGAGTGCAAAGTGGGAGTTATTAAACAATACAAACATTCCACAAGAAAAGAAAGTGTTTCAATGCATCTAAATGTGTCCTCCATCTGTAGGGGGGGGGTGTGTGACATAGCCGGGCCCTTTGATCAACACCAGCGCCATCAGAATCGTGTCTCAAAGATACTCCGTCTTGAAAGGGACACACTGGGCTTATATACTGTGTACATTAGCAATTTAGATCCAACATGAAGAATATTGTTTGAGCATTTGCACCTCAAAGGCACAATTTTAATTTTTGAAATTGGTCTGGCGTTGAGGTGGGCTGAATCTTTTTTCTCTCTCTCTTTTGTGCCTTCTATTACTTTTATGTTCTGGGGAACTGGGTGAACATATTGTATTTTTACAAATGGAAATTAGATACAGAAAAAAATGAAAATGCGATGATCTGTCACTGGAAGTGCTGCACCTTTTACTATAATTTATTAAAAAGGTTACACTGACATTCCTATTGATGTAAAACAAAGGGATGGTAATTTAATTTTAATTTCATTGATGCTGTTGCTATTTGAATATAAATCTACTGCCTCTTGATTGTTCAGCGTATGAATTTCTAAATACTATAACTTTATAGCAAACACAAACTCGGGAGACTGTGACTTTGTCAATGTGTTTGCATAAAATACCCTTCATCTACTGTCCTACATTGTGTATGTTACCCCAAGTAATGCAAGCTTGATTTAAAAAAAACAAAACATGATAACTCTACAGAAAGATCACATTCTCTTCAAAAGCTAACAAATCACAGTGATCTTTACAGCAGCCCTTAATGAATGACACCTCAGGCATCCTTGCGAGTTCCTCTATCAGCTTGAAAATGTCTCTCGTAAAACGTACAACTTATATTGATTGTTCTAAATGTTAATGCGTTTTGAGCCAGGACATCTGATATTTCACCATTAAAGAAACAATAAAGCATGCAGTATTATAATGATATTTACCAACAGCTGTTCCTCAGCTGCTCCCTTAGGGGATTGGTTAGGGGTGGGGCGGTTAATGCAGCATGGGTAGAGTTTTCTTTATTGATCTATAAAAAAAAGACATGTATTAATATTGTATTCCTGAAACAAGAAAGACCACAGAAGTAGCAAAAATGCTCACCTTCTTTCTATTTTGCTTCCATGGGTTGAGACGTTTTCAAGCAGTATCTGAAAGTCAGGTCCTTAGGAAATATTAAAAAACAGTCAATACCTGATACCTGCATCTGGACATCCAGCTAATCTATCCACTTTTCACCAAAGCATGAATGTTTTCAGTGGAAGGGTGGCTGCCGAGGAAGGGACACAGTGACACAAGGCTGGGGTATGCCACATTACAGAACTGTATTGAAAATCAGTGGCAACAGGTCTTATGGAGTGATGAATCTAAACTGGCATCAGTATGTGCAAAGGAGGTGAAAAAAAGGTACAGCAGTGAGTGTTTACAGCTATCTGTACAACACAGTGGAGGGTCAGTAATGGCTTGGGGCAGCATTTCAGCCCATGGTGTTGTGATGAAATTATGAAAGCGTAAAACAGCTCGTCGGATTTTGATAAACTACGCAATGCAATTTGGAAAGCATCAGATTCATATTGAACAATCCCAAAACACTGCAAATGCAGTAAAATATTGAGTTTTAAGCTTGGTAAAAAAATTCTACAATTTTTTTTTTCTTTTTATACACTATTCCTATGTACGTTTGCATTTCTGCGAAGCTACATTAGCTAGGAAAATATAATTAAATGAGGGGTGGTTTAAGCACAGTAATGTATAGAACATTTATTTTATTTTTTTCAAATATGTTCTTAAAATGGACAAATAATTTTAAAATTTTAACATACACCAAAGGAAAGTTGAGGAAAGCTGAACATAGTGATAAATATGGTATTATTTATAAAACACTTATTAAATTATTTTATTCTGATGGAGAATTAGGCCATATTAAAATCATCTAAGGCCTCAAGAGCAAAAAAGAAAAAAAAGGAAAAAAGACTGATTGGGAAAAAAAAATCTGGTATTGCTTAAGACATGAAAAGCTTGATCACTTTGTACCAAAAAGTAGGGTTTCATCAAGGAAGGAGCTGGTGGAGAATGGAAGCTGCAGTGCAATGTAGTGGAAGCTGTTCCCATAATTGCTTTGTTAAAAACCAGTTGCTTTGTGTGTCCTAGAGTAATTAAGCAGTTGGAATTTTACATTACACTAGTGAAAATTAACAAAGAGCACATCTGGGTGTCCCATAGGTTTAGTCATTAAAAAGCCCATTATTTTTCAAATTACTTTTTCAATCTTTCAGCCCCTCTAATCCGGAGGTATTTCCCAATAGACAAGTTCCTGTTCTTGTTTTGAATGACTCCTTTAGGAAAGTTAAACATTTAGCGAGTGGTGTGGCCTGCAATGGCTGCTCGTTGCTTCTGAACTCTATTTCCAAATCAAATATAGTTGGGGAGTAGAAAGACACAACAAAGATGCTAGAGCCAAATATCTTTTTGTGTCATGAAGCCTACTCATTACCGGAATCAGTATGAGAGGGAGAAAAAAAATTCCTGAATGCTTTTTGGTTTATGTTGTTTGTAGAGCCTCCCTTGTTGACCAAAGTCTTTTCTGAAAAGCAGTGCAATCATTGAAAAGCAATAGTGTCACTTGAACAGGATCCTTCATTCAAAACCACAATTGAAAGTAGTCTCATGGGAAAAGCAGAGACGATCATATAATTATTAAGACGTTTGATATTTTGATTTTGTCCGTAGAGAATTTTCTTCAGTCCTACAAGAATACTTACCTTATTTAAGATGGAAATAGATTTTGTTGTGGCAAAGCCTTTGGGCTTATCTCTCCATCACATATAAGTAAATAATGTAAACATACCTTATTGTTTCCGAGGTTATGATAAAGGCCACATCCACACTAGTCTGGATAGTTTTGGAAACGGAGCTTTCGTCTGGAAACGCTTCGCGTCCACACTAGCGTTTTGAATCGTTTTCACACAGTTGCGCGTCCACATTAAAACGGCCAGATACGATTACGTTGCAGTACCATGCATGCGTGAAACGTTAGACAAGTCGACCTGCGTCATTTCCATCTGTTGTTTATTTACTTTCTGGCTCTTTAAAACGGGCGGCAAAATGGCGAGACAAAGCACTGAATGTGTCAAATGGAATGATAATGAGGTGGAGTTGTTGCTCCGAGTCACAAATGAGTACATATTAATCTTCAATACGGCCACTAAAAACTTTGAGCAAACAAAACAACTGCTGTACGATGCCGTCTGACCGTCTTGGTTGAAGTGGTCACATGACTGCATCATATGACTAACATACGTCATTGTTTTGGAATGTCTCCGGTTTGGTTGTCCACGCTACGCCAAAACGCTGCGTTCCCAAATGTAAGCGTTTTGGAGAGCATTTCCAAAAACGCTCTGTTTTCCCTGACCAGAAACTCTGTCTCAGTGTGGATGGGAGACCAAAACGGAGAGAAAATGATGCGTTTTCAAACGAAAACGCATTAGTGTGGACGTAGCCAAAGCCACATTAACCCACAGCAAGTTTCTAATCGCTAAATTTAACTGTTTCTATTGTTTCTCCAAAACAACAAAACTACTGAATTCCAAAGAAAAAGGAAGCAGTCACTAATCAACCTACTACACTAAATAAAAAAGAAGGCACCACAAATAGTCGTGATCATATTCATTTTCCCTGTGGTTGATATAATAGCAAACCTAATGACTAAGCATTTCTCTCCAAAGCAGTTTTTTTGTAAAATAGCTTCCAGCTGATAGACAGAAATTCATGGCCTGTATATCAACCGTCAGGGCCAAAGTTGCTCTAATGTGTGTAGTTTGGAGCTTACAGTGTGTATTTAAACTCCAATATTAAAAATGTAATTTCATACTCATTGTAAGAAGCCAAAAATTAGGAACTAATCATATTTCATGTAAAAAAAATGCATTTAGGATGGATCAAAAATATATGTTATTCTGAAAATGTTCCTATTTGATATTACCTCAGTGCTTAAGGTCTCTTCCCATACTTTTTTAGGTCATGTTGTAATGCTAAAGGTGTACACAAATTCTACTAACACAAAGCAGGCTTTAAGATTACAGTACTTATTTTTTTAAGCATACATTTATGTGTCATAGTTCAGCTTTTCATTTTAACATATAAGGCCGATGTAAACAGAATATTTTCATATGTAAAATGGCGAATCTTTCAACATGACCCTGATATAATCTCAACCCCTGGCTAACTTTTTATGTGCCACCTTTTTTGATTAGGGTCTCCAAGTGTAGGGAGCGTAGCATAATGTACTCGCACCTCCTCAAAAATTCTCAAAGGGTACAAAATATAGGGGGATGAATTATTTACCAATGCCAGAATATTTCTGGAGGTTTGCAACAGTGATGGAGAGTAGCCAAGTCTTTCATCCATGTGAGACTCTTGACAGTGGTTGTTGCTGTAAAAGGCAGAGCCACAAGATAAGAGAACGCTTTGACCAGCCTTGCCTCCCCACAATAAATCTTTATCATTTTAGGTGATGGCATGACCTCTAAGACGAGTGCTGGCCAAGAGGGTCCTCATTAATACAACTTGAAATCCTCTTGGCTCATTCCTTCTATTTTCTTGATGCCTGTGACCTTTCCAGGATTGCCAGTGTAAAGCAAAACCCATTTTGAGGGGAAAAAAAAATTAGCAAGGATATGATTCTGTTTGGTTGAAGAAGAAAAGAAGCAAAGTAAGCCAAGGAATCAGTATTATTCTGTTTAATGTTCTCATATATAGTATCCATCAGTGTCGGTAACTACTATTGTTTGTGAAAGCCATGTCCTTTCAAATTTATAATTTAAAATCGTGTCTGTTATTTTCATTCAACCGAATGTAAACTGACTAAAAGTACCCAGGTATGCTAACATGACTTCAAATCATAGAGCAAGTGGTGGAAACATATGGGCTTAGTCTATGAGGATGGTTTTTATTTTGTTCCTTTTCTTTTTTGCTGTTATGATAACTTGTCAAATACACTGACATAAAACCACATCATGCTTACATTCTGACATATTCCTTCAACACCCCTCAGCAGGATAATTTCCCAAGACTATGCTTGCTGTTACTTTTTGTTTGCACTTTTATCATAGATAGTGAAAGTTCCCCTATTTTAATCCAGTAGTCCACCAGCAGACAGTATTTGAGCCCAGTTCCCAGAGAGCTATTGTCCCTATTCATGCATTAATGCTTATTTTATTCTTGCAACTTCTTCCTCTTCTTCTTCTTGAAGAGATGCTCACACAAAGAAAGAACATCGAAAAGCAAACAAACTGTTTCCAAATCACTGACGTACTAGCAACAAAGTATATATGACATGCAAATATACATAAAGAGACAGAATATGCTGAATTATTAAAAGGAAAATGACCAGCGTCTGGGACCCAAAGAGTTTCACAGAGTACATTAGTAAGATACTTCCTCTACTATAAAATGACATTGATCTAATTCCTTTAGGAAATTGAGGTTTTGTCTTACAATTAAGCCACTGACTTTAATTATAGTTTGATTAATTATATGGTAATTGCGACCCTTCCGTAAGACAAGTAACCCTCCGCCCTTACCAACACACACTCACGCACACACACACACACACACACACACACACATTCACGCAGAATTATATTAGAAAAAAAATTTTAAAATTGTGTTTAAGAAATAAATGTCTACTGAAAGCTACCACTGATTTCCCACTGATCTTAATGAAGTCCCAATAGTGTCTTGTAATATATATATATATATATATATTTTTTTTTTAAATAAAGCAATTTCAGTTAAAGCTTAGAAAGTAACTAGCATAGTACTGCTTAATTATCTATTACTTTTTAATGTTTTCTAACACAAGTTGGTGTAAAAAAATGAACTCAATATCTTGGCCACTTCCATGCATGCTATTTTGGAGACTTTTGATAAAATAATAGCAAAGCCTAACAACATGTTTTTGGACAGCCTCCTTTGAAAGGTTCTTTTAAAATAACTTTGAGCATTTAGCAGAGCCTTTAAAGCTGGAATGTTTTGCTTTAATTCATGCACATACTGTAATATTAGCTGGTCTGAGGGGGAAGAGCTGAGACAAATTGATCTTAAAAGACACAAACTAGTGTAGACTGCCCCATAGACATTTGTTTAGTTGTAGTGTTTATCCCACCACACAGCACCTGTAATTTCTCCCATATGGTGTTTAACTGATATGGATTAAACAATTAAGACCATTTTCTCTGCATGACTTCTGGCTGCTCTCCCTGCCTTGAAGAACTGCGTTTCAAATTAAATTGCCCCAAAAGATGAGCCTGCTCTACTTCCCCTAAACAATTAAATATGGCAGGTCTTATTATCTATAATTCAAGCAAAAGGGATACGTAAATTTAATTCAGACTTTTTTAGGATGTTTTTTTTTTATTTTCTTGGGTTTTATTTTATTTACACATTGTCATTCACTCTGATAAATCTCCTGAGACAATTGCTTGCTGCTCAATTGTTAAGAATTTTCAGGTCAGGGTAAAGGCCTCTTTTTTCTTTTGCTTGTTAGCAGTAACATTGAGCCTGCTCAGATTTAAGAACGAGGTCTGTTAAGGAATAACTTGCATGTTACATTTAAAAAACAAAACAAAAACATATATTTACAAAGGATATCTGACCCAAACATAAACCTGAATTTCATTAACTTCACAGATACTTATTAGACAAGATGAGCATATTTAAACCGCTGCACATAATAAATGAACAGCACATCATAATCTCATTGTGCGTCACAGATAACGCTGTTAAAATCTTTTATTTAAAATCCACAAATAAAGTATAAACTTGAACCTGGCCTTCTTATACAGCTCTTTGTGCAGATAAATGTGATTCAAATAACAATGCTTCCTTACTATAATATACTGTTACATTTTAATGCAGGCGTTCTTTCTGACGAAAACACTGTGAGAAGATTGGATGGGGGGAAAAAAACTGTGTCTGTTGTAACGTGCACGCAGGGGAGGGTGGAGGCACTGGGGGTCTTTAGACTGAGGAAGAGCTCAACCCAATTAAACTTTATAAAAACAGTAAGGACAGGTGTGGTTCTGTGTTGACTTAAAGATTTGTGACAATGCCCCAAAGCAAAGGCTTGAAATGCACAAAGGACAACCACGTGTGTTAAGGTTAATTGGATGACCCAATCCATCTCAATTAAAGATTTTGAGGCACACATCCCCCTGTGTGTGTGTGTAGAAATTGAAATCAGCTACAGATGGTTCATCCTTTGGGGTTTTTCCAAATAATTGCTGCAAATACCACTGATGTCGGTGATGCTAGGGTCATGAAATACTCTAACGTATTTGGATCAAATTCAGTGTTGACTAGTACCGTGATTACATAATAATTTTAACCCTGAGAATACACCGGTTGGGAGTCTGAGAAGTCGTACTGTGTGGGTGGTTTTGTGTTGTCCTTAGCAGGGGTTAAAGTGGGATTTGGCAGGAGGTGGAACCCTAATTTCAGTGTAGTGGGACAATGTGGGGAAATGACTGACTTAGAAAAAAAAGCTGCATTATAATTTGTCTGGTGAACTTCAGCAGTTTTGTTTTCTTTGTAGACAGGCTGTGATTAGTTAATCTGTGCTCCTGGTGGTTTTGACATTTTTTGCTCTATGTGAATTTAACCAAATACATAAGCAGATGTTAAATCAACCATCATGACTCTGTATAATGCTAGTATAAAGGTGGAAAATGGAAAGAATGTCATCTGCTTAAATTAAAGTTGCTGACACATCTTAGAAGCTTATTCTTTTACTTTGCAACCATAAAAATGCATCTGGGTCAAGTTTTCTCTAAATAGCGTTAATCTGAGTGATCGGAAGCTCCAAGTACAGACTATCCAATCAAATCTGTTAAAAGCTGCTTAAAAGTTTATTTTCCTTTGCCCACAAATAAGGTTTTAAATGCTTTGTTTCCTCTAAAATCTATTCCTCTAGCACGACCTTTGCTGTTGCAAAATTTATAAAGTTGAAAAAGTTTATATTATTTACAACTAGACTTACTTATAAACTTACAAATCGCTGAATAACACAAAAATTTGATTTAATTTGCTGACAATTCATTTCACAATATAAATTCACCTGAAAACACATAATGAACAGACGTACTATTTGACTAACATGAATTACATATAAGAGTCCCATTTAAAGTTTATCCAGTGTCATGGGCAGAGCAGTGATACCTTTTAATTTAATTCAATTTAATTTAGTGCCAAATCACAAAAGGTCAAGGTGCTTTATACTGTAAGGTAAAGACCCTACGATAATCCAGAGAAAATAATCACCTTTGAATATAATCTCTCTTCTTCCATCTTTAGTCCATATTATATTTTTTCATTTTCTCCCTGAGAAGTACAGAAACTGAGATACTATTTGTAAAGGTCCCACCTTTTTCATTCGCCACAGTTTATGTTCACTCCTCTTTGGTAGAGCTAGCTAGATGCTGAAGTATCACAATTGCAATTTTATTGATATTTGCAGCATGAACACATAAAAAGGATAAGAAGGAAAAACAAATAACTTAACTGTCTCTGTGGCATCAGCTACAAGAAGTGCCAGGCTGGAGCTTACGAAAAACTTACTTGCTTGATATTATTTTGTATTAAACTGCCTTTCAGATTTAGTTACTCATTGACTGAATGCGCCAGAAGTTAATGCTGTCCCACTTTAACCTCTGGCTCTTATTATGTCTTTAAATTAGCCAGATTTTGTGTGCTGTTCCTGTGTTTGACTATCTAATGCTTTAAACGAAGCTCACTGAAAAATAGATCTAGAGTTGTTTTTATGCTTTTTGCAATGCTTCTGGGACAGTAAAAACACCCTCAGCTTTATCGTGTGATCAGCTTCAGCAGCTGCATCAGAACCAGACCGCAGTGCAACTGAACCCTGTGTATTTGCAAGGTGACACTACAGAAGTGTTCAAAAAATATGTTGCTAAAGATTATGCTACTCTGTGTTAATCTCAAGCAACTCAAGAGCCTTAACAGTAAGTAAAGTGGTCATTTTATGTTTGTTGAGAAAATGTTGGTTTTACTTCTTTTCATCGTGTTATCTAGATTCAGCAATAGTGACTGTGCCTCCTCAGTTGAATTTTACTTATATAATTCAACTAAAAGTTACAGTTTAAGTATTCAGAATTTGAAAGTTCAGTGCTTCTGCAACCAGCAAGACTGATGAGCACACTATGCAGAGAGGCCTGTGCAGATCAGACGTATCGCTGATGTCTCTGAAACTAAAAAGTGATCATTCATTTTGGAGGGTTTTTTTTAAGAGAATACCAAAGCTGAATGCTGTCCTGTCAAAGTTGGTTGCCCATCCAAGTCATATGGTCTGCTGCCAACCCTAATGTTATCATTTTATCATTGGTTGTTCTTGTTTTGCTCTGTCAAATTCTTTTTGGGGATGTTGGCTTTGACGAAGTTTTATTACCCCTCATATTATAAGAGGTTACTTTCCATTTCACGCTTTTTATGTTTTTTGTTGGCTGTGAAATTTAGAGTAACTCACCACTGCCACCCAGTAGTACAGACAGTATTATTATTTTCTTTTTCCTTTGATGGTTCCACAACATCTCATTTCATTAATCTTTCTTGAATATTCTTGTGCTTAAGTAATACTAACACAAACTTTTCTCACTAAGCAAACTACAAACATTATTAAACATTGTAATAATGAAGCAGCTTTATACTTCAGTAACTACAAAGCATTTGTAGATTTTCATTTGGATTACCAAGGCCAGCTGAAACTGGTTGAGTTCCAAGGTGTAAGCAATCAGTCTTTTAAATCTTGACCTTCACAAGTGAAGCTGAAATGCAGTGTTATATAATGTTTTTTTTTTTTTTTCACACTATATCCTGGCTCTGAATCTTCCTGACTTTTATAGGCCATTAAAAAGACAGCTTAATAACAATCCAATTCACATTTAACAAATCAAATAACTACCCAACTCAAAAACAAACTTTTTTTTATACCATTATCTTCATTTGAACATCTATTTATAAGCTTTACTTTTATCATCTTCTGCCTGTCTGGTAACAATACTTTTATCAACAATGCACAGCTCAGAGATGTATTCTTTGATAGCCACAGCTTTGCAGGATACAGCTTCATTAGTGAATGCCTTTACTATGTTCCCTTCACTGTGTTGCAGACCTTTTGAACCCATTTGCTTACTAATAGTATATATTATACAACATATGCATATACTTGCATTTCTGAACTATACAGAACTGTACTCTCGGCTCAGATTCAGCCAAATACTGCAAAAAGAAAAGGGGTTTTGCTCCATTGTGCAACATTTTTGCTAATGATCTGCACTTTAAGCCTAAATTCGTCATGTATAATTCGTCATGTATAATTCGTCATGTATAATTCGTCATGTATAATTCGTCATGTATAATTCTAATGTAGGGAAAATTGAAACATTTTTATGTGTTTTCAATAGTTTTGTAACAAAATGGTATTTTGAGTCAGATGACTAAAGACTAGAAAATAAGGAAATATAAAATGTAGATGAAATTCTTTAAAAAAGCTATTTCTTGTTCTCTAACATACCTACTTTTATCATAGTGCATTTAATACTGAGACTGTCATTAATCATTAATGCATTCAGCTTTCTAAAGTACATACTTCAGCTTTATTTAATCATCTATTTGTATGCCTCAAGATGTCTACAATAAGAACTAAATCAAAGGTCGTCAAAAGCTATCAAATAAAAATACAGACTGGTTTTCAGAGAATTTCCCTTTCTGGTAGAGATTTCATTGTAGGAACATCTGGTTCAGTCTAAGTAGCATTTTTGTGTGTTTTTTTGGCTTTCATCTAAGCAATTAGATTAGATAAGCCATTAGATTATAATTGATTGCTTAGATTAATTTTTACTACTGGTAATTATCATGATTATCACTATAAGAAATAAAATGATATTCTTCTCTTTGTGATTTATAATGAATAAAAGCGATACACCTGTCAGGTTTGGCTGTGTGGCAGGCAATGTAGGACCCAAATGCAGGACTCTGTAGCAGGATAGTAATGCTTATTCTCAAAAACACAAAAGACTCAGGTGAGGAGAAAACTAGAAACAGGGAACTGAGGGAAACAATCAGGGGAGGACATAAAAGGAGGGCACGACAAAGAAAGACCGAGGCTGTGTCCAAATTCAGCATCTGCAATATCCAGGTTCTTTTTAAAATGGAACCTATGAGATAAACAAAGTGTAGTGACTACAGAATAACAAGCATAATTATGTTTGCTTATAGGTTAAACTGACTTTTGAGGGTTTGATAAAAACTATGGAAGCTTCAGGAGTGTTTTACTGTTGTGAAGCTCTATGGTGCTCTTGGGAAATATTGTCCACTGAATTATCTACTGGATTATCAGTTATCTGCCTCTTCAGTCTGAGGTCATTAGCCATTTCTGGGTTCAAAATCCTCTCAGTCCCGACACACAAACAAAAACTGAGAGCTAAAAACAGTCATCTTCAACAAGATGTTGAGTGTGGCTGCTCGTCCAGGTGTTACAATAAAGTTTAGAATCCAGGCATCCGTTAAGAAGACGATTTACAGGGTTTAATGGCTATAGAGGTCATCCAGAAGGTATCTTGCTAATATCCACCTAAAGATGAAACTAGCTTTTGACATAAATGACAACAGAAAACTAAACAGCAGTACAGTTTGAAGGATGATTGAAGTTGAGCTAGCTGGCATATAATCATGTGCTATATGTTGGCTAACTACAGAGCTGTTGGGATAATATTAACACATTAGCACAGTGATAGTAGAGGATGAGTGTTAACTGTTCCCCTCAATCAAAGTTAAATTCAGGCTTTTCGATATGGAGAGACAAATGCAATCATATGTCAAGAAAAAAAATGCTAAAAAACTGGCCAAAATTTTACTCAAGAGAACACCTGAGATGATCCACAGCACGGCATTAGTCGGTAAAATGTTTTTAGGTGATTTGGATGATGCTAAGCATTGAAATTGTAGCCTCAGAGTGATTCTTTTTTGAAGAATTATAATTAAAAGTGTAATATTTGGTATCATGCAAACCGTGAGCCTATGGCCTGTAGTTGCATAGTAAGGTTTTAAATATTGAGTTGCACATGAATAGTGTTAATAAGAACCCAGAGACGCTGACAATGCCCACTTACCATTTTTGGTGCTTGTTTATCCATCCATCCACTTCCTCTAATGGGAAGACAGAACAATTCAGAGTCATGAGAGGATGAAGCTTATCCCAGCTGCCAAAGGGAGAGAGTCAGTCTGTCACAGGGCTAACACTCACACCTTTGGGCAATTTAGAATTACCAACTAACCTAGCCCCAAATACCTGCATGTCAAAATACAGCCTTAATGAATGCAGTAGAAGCTATATATCAGTGTGCACCACTATTATTGAATAACTTTCATTCTGAAAAAAAAGTCAAAGGATTCTCATGGTAGGTCCCATAGTCCCAGTTACACTGTGGCAGCAACATGAATGGCGCCTATCCCAGCTGTTTAATGGCGAGAGGCGGGGTACACCCTGGAGAGACAACCAATCATTCACACCTATGGACATTTTAGAATCACCAATAAACCTGACTCCACTGTTGCCTACTGAACTCCATTAAATACCTTTTTTGGTTTTTTTTTTTGTTTAGTTTTTTAAATGAAAAAATATCGTCACATGTATTCTTTATAGCCTTATAGCACATTAAACAACAGAAGCTGGTCTTTAAAAAAACAGGCAAATTTACATTCCAAGTGTCTAAAAAAACAAAGTATCAATATAAAAGAAAACTATGTTAAATAAAGTGTGTTAACCTATTATCGTGAGTAAAAAACACATTGTGGGTAGTTCATTAAACTGTGTTAAATTGTGTTCAGAATTTGGCATAAATCATGACACACTGCTCTTGCCTATATAAGCTCCCTATGTAGATTAAAAGTATCGGTATTGGTATCAGCAATACTGCTCTTAATCTACTTGGCATCAAATTGATACCAAAATTTGCAGTATCACACACCACTAATGGATTCTACTTAAGCAATAAGACAGCTGCTATATGGAGAGAAACTGCTGTTTAAGATGGGGTGCAATATATCCTAAGTATCCTTCTGAGTAGGATTTAGAAAAGACAAATTAACTGGCAGTAAGGTCCGTAAAAGCAAGTAATTTGTGTATTAATTTCAAAAGAATCATTAAATAAGTAGTAATGCTGCTTAAAGTTGCACGCTAAATAAATAAATGACATTTAGATTTGCAAACATTTTCTTGTGTATACTGATCCCTGGAAGCAGGCTTTTGTACAAACCCCCAAGTTGGTATTTTAAAAATCAGATTAACTCTATTAAAATGAAAGCCTGTCATTTCTTTTTTCATTAGTTTTCGTAAAATAGCCTTAAATACTAAATTTTGGGGTGTGTCAGTTCAAAAGAAAAAAATAAATTATGACCACTTATACCTAGAACTGCCACGGACGTCATTTTGACTCCATAGCAATGAATACGAGAGCACTACTGCTGGATGCTGGCTTTCCTAGCATATTGTTAACAATTGTTTACACACATTTGAAGTGACATTTAACATGACAGAAATGTCACGTGATGTGAAATATGATTGGTAGAAGAAATAGATTGAGGACTGTAGTTTTATAGAAGATGAATAATTACTGCAGAGATAAGTGGGTCAAGCATGGGATCTTGACCCTGGGCAGCATGTGTGAACAAACACGTAGAGAACCAGGTAGGTTTCGGAGGATCGGTAGCTGGGACGTCCAATGAAGGATAGGTAGTAATATCATTAGCTAATTATTTCAAAGTTTAAAATGTGCTGCCTACTGTATACAATCATATCAAATATCAAAATGACAAATACTTCAAAATGGTATTTCACTAAACACTATCCTAACTAACACTAACACACTAACTTACCTGGGTAATGTGCACTTCTTTAAGTGTACTGTAGAATAATTACCCCGATGTGCTGTTTTAGTAGGGCATCTTAAATGGGCATTTCTATATATTTGAAGATTTTTAGTAATAAATCAATTTTAATGATCATTAGAAAAGAAAGGGAAAGAGGCGGAAACATGCAAAGACACATTAAAGATCCAGACAGACACCCATGCACTTGCAGTCATTTCCACCATACGCAATCCTACCTCACAATAGCCATTTCAGCCGTCTGTGTTGACACTAATAGAGTTGATTTCCCATGGCAGCATGGTCCATCTATTGCCACAAACATTGGCAGGGCTGCAGTCACATCATGTTGACACAGAATACAATCACTTCTGCTTGTCTGCATCGTTCCTGTAGCACAAAAAAAGGACTAAAGGATGTCCACTGGGATGTAACGCATCGTCTTTGAGATTCAATGTTAACCTCATTTTGTCATTAGTACCGAGAAAGATTCATCTGCACAGAAAGCAGAGAAGAAAGCAGTTTTGTAATCAAAGACTTTGCTCTGCCAAATGCACACATGCTCTCACGTATATCAACAGATATTGAAGAAGGGTAAGGGGTGCGATATCAGTTCCCTCAGGGAAGGTTTTTAAAGACTTGGCTGGTGAATGTTCTTGAACCTGTGACACAACCCAAACAACAACATAAAAATTATATATATAAAAAAAGATCAGCAAGCCAAAAGAAACATATACATAGTAAATTATTCTACTGTAATAAGTTTCTTTATTTTTTCTATAAGAATATGTGTTGAGTCCTACGTTCAGTATGTATACATTTAGATAGCCTTTAACACCTGGATACCAGTGTTGATTTTGTAACTAAGGCATTCATCCAGATTATAATTATACCTCAAACTTAAGTCTTTACATTTACATGCACCACACGATTTGTGTACAGAATTCAAAGGCTGAATTTTTGTGTGAAAATATGAGAAAAATAAATATTAATGACATTGAGACAAACACTTACTTTTTCCTCTGTTAGTTTATAGCCATACACACTGATAGCTTTATAAGCTTAGGTCTTTCCAACAAAGCAAAATATGTAAGTTTACATTGATATTCTTTAAAATTAAGGTTTTGCTTGTATTGATATTGTTTGTAACAGTTTTGGAAGATATGTTGGATGGATAATTGAAACAAGACTAGGCAAAGTAATTCATTTTTACATTGAGCCCATTTTTTTACACAAAAATATACAAAATTATTTCTATAGTGGGTGACTGCTAACAGTATTAGATCAGAACATTACTACTCCTATAAATATCAATAATTAATCCATGGTACTAAAATTTTACCGAGAGATAAGATGAATGCTCTTTACTTACACCGCGTGTAGAATAACTTGGCTGTATAAAGTCCATGAACGTGCATTGACAAATAAAGATGTTTGCACTTATCTGAAAAACTGCATGAGCCGTAGTCACAATGATCTACAACCACTTACTTGTCTGCTACACATGCTAATGTGAATAAATGACAAAGCAGCACATTTGGCTGCACACAATTGTCCAAGAGTCATGAGGCTAATCAACCACTGTATACCAGAGCCAGACAAGACAGAGTTTCTATCCATTTTCCAACACCAGGTAACATATCTAGTTAAAACAGTTCCAGTACATTCACATTTCACTTATGTTTTGTGTCGCACTAAATCAGATTTCTCTTATTAATTAAATCCAGGTTATAAATGTTTCTTTAAAAATGAATGGAAGTCCTCAAATTATTGTATATAATGCAGTTAGCAGAGAAAATGCACAATATATAATATATCTTCAAATCGTACTGATGCACCAACTGCAAACTGAAAGACCAAACAACTCAATTGTGAACAGTTATTGATTCGATTCCAGGCTTTTTGTTTTTTTAATTGTATAAAGTATGTCATTGAAATCTGGTCTCTTTAGCTGTTTGTGTTTACTAACTGCTGTTTTACTAGATATACATAAAATTCCTCTTATTTTCTTAGTTCTGTGCTCTCAGTTGCCTAGGTGTTATCTTTATATGAAGATAACCCAAGAATGAAGCAATGTAGTAGTTTAAAATTAATACCATAGATGTATCTACTCAAAGTCTCAGATGAGTTTGACACTCAGTCACCCTTAAGGTCAAGGTCAGAGGTCAAATTTTCTGAAAATCTTGTAAATGTGATAACTCAAGAAGGAAGTCACCTAGGATTTTGAAATTGATACTACCTCTGAGTACCTTGACCTCAAGGTCAGAGATCAAATTTTATGAAAATACGACAACTTGTGAAGTAGGTGACATAGGATTTTCCAAATGACACTGAAGGTGTATCTACTAAGAGGATTCAATTCAATTCAATTCAATTTTATTTATATAGCGCCAGATCACAACAACAGTCGCCTCAAGGCGCTTAGTACATACAGAGAAAAAAATGATTGATGGATGGCCACTGTGACTACTACTAAGCAATCCAGTCACATCTAAATTATTGTCTCAACTACATGTGCATCCCAGGCAGAGCAGACTACAATAAATAGAAAAGACACAACTGCTCAGCTGTCAGATCTCCATTTGTTTGCCCATGTCCACAGTGGAATATGACACAGGCTTTGCTGTACTTAAGTAAAGGTTTCAGGTACCTGTACTCTAACACGTTTTATATTTACTTTATAAAATTTAACACATTTATCTCTACTTTCTGCTCCTTACATTTTCAAAATGTACTTTAGGTTTAACACATTTGTGGAAAATCTTTACTGGCTCTCATTTCACACCTTATAGACATAAAGCTAATTAATGTTAAGTAAGGGGAAAATATAATATTTAAATATATATTTGATATATTTTTCTATGTTGATATAATTATACTTATATAATAATAATATAGGGTACAGCAAAGGCTTGAAAGGCTCCTCAAAATCAACCCTACAAGGACTGACAGCAGCAAATTTATATATTAACATCAACAAAGGGAGAGGGAGATGTAATTAACGTGGCAAGAAAATACATAGAGGGACATAAGTAGGAAGGGAAAGATTCATGTAAAATGAAAATTTTACTAATAAATATCTACTCAGACGATGAGCCACTAATGGCTAAAAAGTAGCCTTTAATTGTAACATCCTGGAGTGTGACTAAGATGTCCTACTAAGATGATATTAGATATCTATTTAATTCTTCTAATTATTATTCAATAATAATAATTTGAAATTTAAGCTGATGATGCTGAGATTCATTCACTGAATTCCACCTTTATACCAGCTTTATATGGACTAGTATATTGACAGCATAAACAGTATACTGTCAGTTATAGATGATGGAAATCAGCCAGGATAGCTTACAAAAATCATCTTAATGAACTGACTTGTATAAATCCACAAAGAGCAGTAAACCTCAGAGCAGCAGCAGTATAGGTCAGCTGATCACGGAGTGTACACAATGAAAATCTACTGGAGCTCATAAAATAAATTATTGTGTGTTGTGATTCTGAAATGAGTAAACTTATCTTGTTTATCAGTTTAGATGTTGTAAACTCACAGATCTACAATGTTGGCAACAACAAACAGCTAAGTTTTTATTCTCATGTGAAAATATTATTTTATTGTTATATTAATATAGCACAAGGCTTAGTTACGTTTGCATAAAAATACCTAGTAGAATTGTTCTCCATACATTTTACATGAATACGCGATAAGTACATGTACCAGCCTGTACTTTTTTATTACTGTACTCAGTAAAAGTACAGGCAACTTCTTAAATAAGTTGAATCAGCACTTCCACTTTTACCAGTGTATTTTTTTAACACATGTATCTGTACTTCAACTTAAGTGAAGAATGTCTGTATTTTTACCACCTCTAAAAACTGCAGACTACTGTGCTGTCAACCAGCACATTCACATTCTCCATTCACTCCAAACATTGTGTTGAAGCGAAAAAGTATCTTTTTAGTGTCAGAATTTTATCCATATGCGCCACTATAATTGGGAAAGAGTGGATGATTTTTTAAAGTTGATGTTTGGAGAGAGCCAACAGGCTATGTTGACAGACTTTTGGAAAGAACAATAGTTTGCATGCCACTGTGGGCCCATAACTACAGTACATGGCAAGGGTGTGCAGAACATTTGAGTTTTATTATCTTTTTTCCAATTAGTTCCACTGTTCTCATTTCATTCACTCTTGCAAGGCTCACTGCCATGCTATACTATATCCTAAAACCCAGCCTATTCATTTATGTCCTCTGTAATAGACATTTGCCTTTGGTCTATGTCTCTTGACTTATTTGAGCTTCCCTACAAAGTCCTGATGTGCACAATAGAGGACACTGCGGCCTTTCCAATGATATCTCATGTGTTTTGGTGGCCTCTTTTAGGCAGCAAATCACAAAAAAGTTAAACTGTAAGATCCTTTTTTTCCCCTTGGTTCTCAGGAGGATATGTGGCTCAGTAAAAGGACAAAAAACTATATTATATTATATCTGTACTTTTAAGTTTAATCACAATACAGGACAAATATCTCAGCATTTTCTGTCAGTTATGCATTTAGCTGTAATCAAAGCAATATTTAAGATTAACCTTTTATTAAAACTGTCTTTAAGTCAGAAATTATAAAAATCTGGGTAAGTCGATTTTTTTAATTTTTATTATATTTTATTTTTATGATCAGTTACTGTAAAGCAAAACCAGAAACCTTGCAGCTGTTGACTCACCTTGTATTTTTTACTAGGTGAGTCAGTATGTTGTGTTTATGTCTTGAATATAATAACAACTGTAACAGGAACGGGATGTTAAATATAAAGAAATAGTTCCCATGAAAGTTAAAGATTCAGGTTTGCTGAAAACAGCATGTGGTAGCTGCTTAATTCCATTGGCCTGACCTAGGCTTTTCTTTGATGACTGTAGAGTTTCTTTATACTTAGTGTTTTATTATTTATTTACTCATTTTTGTGCCTTTGTTTTTAAAACCTCCTCAAAACCAGGCTTGACTTCTTGGTTTGTCATGTGTAGTATACCACAAAAGCCTCCATATCAGTTCCTCCTAATACTCAGCCAAACCTTAAAGAGTTCTTGATGTGCAAACCACATGTCTGGTTTGGTTGCTATAAAACATGAATATTTCATACAGATCTTCTAGAAATTTGTACATGTTTGATGTCAGTAGATGTTGTGCCTAACAGCTTTCCGTGGTTGGATTTAGAGAAAGGATTACTGTTGACACATTGCCCTTGTGTCCTAAGGCTTTTCAGTAAATTGGAAATTGAAACTAAATTGTCCTATGATTTTTCACAAAACATATTAAAGAACGTTTTCTTCTATGGGTCCATGTTATGCAGGTTTTCTGCAGGTTTACTTTGTAACAGATGTTTGTGCAAGCTGTAGTGAAGGTACTACTGATTCTGGCATATGTAGCTGCATGCATATTACACCTGCTGATAACGGTAGTTGTGAATTGATATTGGTAAGAATCACTTTATCATCACAGCTATAATCTAACCTTGTGTTAAGACATTTATTTTTCTGAACAACAACGTGTGTAATCTGGTAGGGATATTTACAATAAAGAGAAAGAGAAGTATTTTGGAGCAAAGAGGAACATGTAAAGTCTTCAACATATCAAATTGACCATTAAAACCAAAACCAAAATGTGCTCATGTGTTAGAGTGATGCATTTGTTCTTTATGGCACTAACAAATACATAAGCATGTCAGTGTAGTAATTGGCTAAGTAAATGCGGTAACTAACGAAATAAATGGGGTTTTGTTGACGAAGTGCCGCGATTCTCCCATTCTTCTCAAAAAACCTTAACAGCATTTGTGTTTTATCTCTGAATATACACGACTTATCTGAGGATGTGAAGTGTGCCGCTTACATTCAATCCATCACACTTGCAATGACCTTAACTGGCCTAAATTTGCAATTAATACAAACTACAAAATGTGGAACTTGCCCAGCCGCTATTAATAATACTGTCTTGAATAATAAAATTAGGCTAGCTTTTTTTACTCCAGGTTCAAGACAACTTTCTAATGCAGAAACGATAAACATACAAATTTTTGTCTTGGGTTAAAAATATCCCATGTTGCTATTACTTGTCTATTTCAGTCATTTGCCATACCTGAATAACCTTACAGCTGACTTTCTATTCATGAGAATCTCATTACAGAAGTTATCAGTAGGTGAGGTAGATTAAGAGCAGATAAAATTCTAGTGTTAGATTGTTGAAGCTTTACTTTGTAGAAGTTTTACTTTCAGGAATTGAATTTCAGAAATTGCTGGTGATTTAATCATTATGTTCATGGCACTGATCAACCACTTTATATGCCCCTGGAGATGTAAAACAGTCACTACAGGCGGTCAAAGTTTACTTGTTACAGTTAGTTAGCAAAGGTGAAGCCTTTCCTAATGATTTTGACAGTAAGATAACACTTTGGAATGTTTGAGTAATAAGCCTTCCACTTTAAGCAGAGGAGACTATTGTACTGTCTTCCTTTGCTGCTCAGACACACATGCACACGCATACATCAGCACACATACATGCGCACACACTTCAACATGCCAGTTTCTCTAAGCCTACCACCTAATTAAGGCCAGTCCTTGCAGTTTCAGCTCCAGAGAGAACTGGATTTCCCATCTCCTTCAAGGCAGTCCAATACTTTAGTTGTATTTTCAAGGCATGCTGTTAGCTGTGGTGCCATATTTTTAGGGGTGAACACCTGCATGTTTGACATCTTGTACCATTTGATACCACTTCTCTAAAATGGCTCAAGAAGTCTGGTAGCTCATAACAAGATGTAACATGGCACCAAATCAAACCCAACACAGAATGCATTTGAAAAAGTTATCGCATATGTACACAGTAAGCACATATGCCTCCTGTGTATACTTAATATTTTAAAGCTGTAACCTAGTTTCATGATCAAACATCAGTTTTTTTAATGGAAAAAAAAATGATATATGCCTACCGTACACTTTCGCTGTTCTTCTAGTCTGCTCTAGTTTACTATGAACATTTTATGCACATGTCTTCTATATGTTAGCTTCACTGATAAGCCTAATTATCATATTAATTGTTTACTTGTGCCCTCACTCTGGTTTCCAAGGTGTTGCCTAGGAGATGAAGCATGTTTTTGAGCACACATACACCACTTAATGTGTTTGAGTGGTGTGTGTGTGCATGACAGAGGGTGTGTAAGTGCACATAAGGTTATGCGCGACATTGTTGTTCCAGTCTGAGCTTGCCGGTACACGTGCGTGTGCACGAGGATGTGTAATCAGAGCCGCTTTGGAACTTACAAGAAGTCATTAACAGTCAAGACTATTGTGCAGACGCCATGATTTCAAAGGTGCTCCACAACAGCTTGTGCGGCAAGGGCTGATTGAACCAGAGCACTTGAAAGGGGGAGAGAGACGTCAGGTTCGCAGTATCCTGTCGCGGCCCATCTGCCTCTCTCTCTGCTCCTGCCGTCAGTCTCCTTTGTGAGGAGGAAGGGGTTTGAACATCAAAGAGCAGCCATGCTACCTTGGAGACAGAAACAATTAGTAAGGGATCTAGTGAAAGGTGGCATTGAGGAGAACCCCATTCCATGATAGTCAAAAATATACCTGAGCATTAGTAGGGAGTGAGGGTAACCCTGGATGCCAAATGCTTCACACAGAAATACAATGTGAACTATATTTTTGCAGGATTACAGATTTTAGAGCATTAAAGTATTTCTTTCCCAGTACTCTCTAAAATATTGTTGCTTAATATAGTGTTATTTCTAATTTCGATAACACAGTATAGTAATATAAACTGCTAAATGTTGAACTAGCTAGACATGACCAACAGATAACACTTCTGGCTGTAAGGAGCATCGTCTCATTAGCACTTGTATCCCACAATATCTCTACAGCAGCCTGACATGAGTCGGGAGCAAATCTCCTGGGTGGGGGGAGTGCCTCATATAGAATACCCTTGAGTTGTTCCACAGCTATCATCTTCTAGATGTCTTTGCTGGCTCGCTTAGCAGCTACACCTACATTCACCCCAGCTTGCATTTCATTCTGAATGTGAAGTTTGAGTTGGCTTAGCTGCTGTTTAATAATGCATTTGTCATCCGTGACCAGGCCAGCTGAAGGGGCTTGACCAAGCAAACAAGAAATTAGGTCAATATCACCTGGTCCTGTGTATTGAGGTTGAGGACTAAAACATGAAAGTAAGACTAAAGTAGAGCATTTGGTGAGTGTTGTTTTTTTATGTGCTATTAGTAAAAGTTTTGTTTTCACCTTAGTGACAAGTGTAGTTGACAGTGCTTATATAGGATATAGCAAGTTCAATGTATGTGTGCTTACCATTTACAGTACATGTGTTGGCAAACCCACAATTTGC
>VUQR01018051.1:0-25255 GCA_015108515.1 Hemichromis elongatus | reverse complement strand
TAATTATATTATATATATATATAATAAAAAAAAAAATTATTTATATATATATATATATATATATATATATATATATATATATATATATATATATATATATATATATAAACTTTTCAAGCAAAGGATTATATTCATCATTTTAAAAGTCACTCAGAAAGAAGAAAAGATTGGTATGAATAATCAGTTTATCACAATCTGATTAAAATATATTACACAGGAATAGACCCCGACTAATTAAATTAAATAATTAGCTAAATAAAAAAATAGAAAAATGTAATAACAGAGTGAGAATAATGGCAGCGATCTTCAACTAGCTTTTTTATTCACGTAATGATTTATTGTTTCAGTTTTTATATAACCAGCCATTGTTAGGTTCAGTGGTAGAACGGTGTTAGCAGCATCGGTTGTGGTTAAATGTATCAGTTATTCAGGTGGCACCCCTCTTCAGCCAAGGACACACACCAGGTAATGAACAGATCTGTGTATGAATACACAATTGTGTAGATGTACGCACAATATAAAGAAGTAACTGCCTCAACTGAGAATCTTTTAATGAGAAAAGTTTATTTCTTTTATATTTGCTGTGTGACCTGATTTTATGAAAGTGATATAACTAATTTAATTTCTTTCCTGTAGTCAACATGCCTCGTTTGCAGGATGTGTAATGTCAATATGTTACTTCTCTTCATGAAGTAAAATAACTGCGTTTATCTTCAAGGATGTGGGTGTACATCAGTGGGAGATTTTCATTTTGACATTTTGTAGCACTTGCAGAGTTTTCGCTCTAGTTTTTGCTCAAACATAGTATGAAGAAGGCGATCTTGTTTCAAGGTTATTGCACTTATAATTCGCCCCATTTCGGTGCTGGAGTGAAGACGAGAGACACAGAGAGATTATCAGACAGACACCGGCCGACCGCCGAGCTCTGCAGACTTGTAAGCATGTGAACAGCAGAGGCGGTATCAATCCCTGGAATGAGGCCGATGACCGATTCCAGTTCAGGGCCACATCAAAGAGTGTGAATGCAGCAGCACTAACAGGAATGCTGGGGGTCAGGGACACTGGCTGAGGGATTTAGTCATTTCAGAGCTTATGTGAAGCACCATGGAGAGCAGCTATAAAAGCACAATGTCACTTTGTGACCTGCAGTTGGAGGGATACAAACCTGAAGCGATGTTAGCTGGATGGGAGCGTTGCACTGTTTTGACACACTCAAACATGCACAGGGATACTGAATTTGGCACATACACACAAACCCACACACAGACAGAAAGGTCAAGACATAAAGAAAGTGACTACACTGTTTCTAATATTTTTTTCCTTCTCTCTCACTTACTTTATCACTTCCATTGTTTCGCTCGTCACCCTTTTCTTCAAATCCTCGTTTCTCTATCTTATACACATAGAAACATGTAAACTAAAACATATATCTTTCTTTGTGCATAAATACACAGCAGTAATTTCTAAGGATGGTGGTAATAAATGACAATGGTAATTTTTCAACAGTCACTATACCACTGCTGTCCAGTAAAATCGCAGTGGTTTTTGTTTAATGCAGCTCTGCATGGCAGCCATATATTGTTAACTTCTGTGACATTTATGGGCTGCAACGACACTCATAAGAGACATTCAGATGTGTCTCATCTGCATGCAGCACACCAAACAGCCATCTGGGAATAGTCCTGCAGCTTTTAGGGGTGATAAAGCTAATCAGGTGCTGTTTTCATGTCAAGAGTAGACCCATTCCTTCCTAGATTTTTTTTTCTTTATGGCTAATCTTGGAAAACATATCATCTTTTATATGTTGTCATAATAAAATTGATTAACAAAATAGGCAAAATGAAAACTGACAAATAGGATTTGCATTGCAACGCCTAGGGAATGGGATGTAATGCAGACCCCTTTTGGGAGAGGTCCTCTTCTGGGAAAGGCCCCCTTCTGTAGCCAGACCTGGAAGGGGAGCTCACTGGTGAGCATCTGCTGGCTGGGCCTTTGGCCATAGACCTCAGCCAGGCACAGTTTGAATCAACGACATGGGACAGGAATTGAGGTTGGTTGGTGTGCAAGATGGGTGGAGGGCAAAGGCTGGGACATGGACGTCATGGCCCCCCAGCATTGTAGACTGAATCAAAGCCAGTGAAGGAGGGTAGCAGTACCAGCTAGATAAAGTTAGAATCACTCCTATGCATAGCAAGTCATCTGAAACCACATATAACCGAGCGAGAGTTGTATCAGTGTCCTAAGCACAGGGACAAGCATATCTGAAGGACTGCGTTACCTCTGGTCTCCAAAACTCATAATTGCACCCCTGATCTGTTTTAGCTGAGTGTGAGAGTCAGCACCTTCAAGTATGAGTCTATAATCCTATCCCAGGTCTCTCTGGTTTGGGAAAAGTTTTAGATTTTGTACCTTTTATCTGATGTCAGCCCACTTTAGCCTCTCATAGCCTCTTGGGACACTGTGTCCATATGTGGAGACATTACATATAGTTTTTCTGCACCTTTAACTTACTACAATACTGATCAATAAAGTGTTTATACTTAAACAATGTAGTTTGTATTGTGGTGTAAAATAAATCCACTTTTCCCATATGAGGACACATATTTTGTACTTTCTGTTCAAAGAGATGTCTGGTTTTTTCATACTTATCAGGTCAACTAATCCCAAATAGCTAAATTTAAAATGTACCCAAAACAAGAGCTCAGGTCTGAGAAGGATAGCGGGACATTGCTGTAATCACTTTCCACATTCACAGTCTCCCAGGAGGATAAGCTTGTGAGATGTTCTGGGCCAAAACACAAACTTAGTGTTGCAAGACAACTTCTTCATTTCTAGTACGCCGTTTTCCTTTTTTTCCAGGACTGATTCTAAATTTCCCGAGTTTCAATATGCACATAAAAATAAATAAAATAAATAAATATATAATCCTTCTTATCAGTGACCGTGGGTACATCTCCACTGACAGAGCTCCAATATGAATGTAAATCCTTGCTGCAGTGTCATTGTGTTCTTGTGGCAAGAAACTGAATAACTTTTGATAAGTGCAAGTGTTAAGTTATGGTTGGACCAACTGTGACCAGACATCACTACATACACTGACCGCGTTGTCGACACACTATAGAGGAAGCAAAACTATAGACATGACTGTCATGAATGAGAGAGTGACTTAAAAGTCTAGAACAGTGTTTTTCCACTGATCTTTTGTGGCCAAAAAACAAAAAAACAAAAAAAACATTATTGGCTGCAAGGCGGGATCCAAGCTTAGAATAAACCGCTCTCTCCTTTGTTGTCAGGCTGGCTGACACCAAGACCGCCTGCACCATGGCCTGGAGCCACAATGTGTCAGAGCTCTTTCAGAGCTGCCAGGCTCTAACGTTTTTCTCTCAACTTAGCACATATGCCCATAGAATGAATTTATCAAACGTTATATTTATTTAATACTCACTTGAATGAACACTAAAGGTGCCGCAACTGTCAGGAAAAATTTTTATGAGATGTATAGAAGTGATGTGAAATGGACAGAGGGAATATTTAGAAAATCACTGTTCATGTCTGAAGCCTCTTCTTGTTCCACAACACTGGGATGCTTATTAAAGGATTATGTGGGACATATAGTTCTTATGTGACTGAGTAACAACTCATAAATCTTTCTGTCTGCTTAATCTCTGTAAACACCAAATGAGCACCTCACTGGTCCACACCCATAGTTGTTTATAATATATAACAGGAGCAGAATGTTTTTTTTTTTTACTTTCCTTTTGTTTTGTGACTCTTCGCCTGTTATGTGTTTTATCTGGGCACCAAAACCTGTGTCTAAAGTTTAGGTTACAAAGTTTAGGTTTAGGAAAAGATCAGGCACACCCTGTTGTACTCTTTATCTGCTACTAGCTTCTTCACCATTTCCTTGGTTTCATGACAGCCATCATTAAGATTCAGGTAAACGTACCACCTGAATCTTAATGATGGCTGTCATGTTAAGGGGACTTGTTTAACTCGGGCCACCGCAGATATTAAAATTTATGCCACATGGGCGTCCTGTCTCGTGCAGTTTTACACTCAAGGGTCCTGAGCAGGTCTTGTTATGTTGGGGTGAAAATAGGTATTAAGTACCTGCTACTGTTGCTAGCAGCTCTCCCATTTTCATCCACATTTAATACAGTAATAAATCAAACTGGCTTATGAGCGCACTGTAGCATGCTGAGGACAAACTAGCAAAGTTACTTAGAGGCACATCTGACAGATTTTTTTTCTCAGTCTGAAATCTGCACATCAGTCGTCCTTACGCATTATGACTGATCAATTGTGAATTTGCTCGGCTTCCAATGATAAAAATAGTCTAAATCCACAAGGTTGGATGCCCCCATATACCAATACTGCCCCCCAGTGCAAGATCCCATTGATATAAAATAAATTTGATCTGTGGTTTGCCCTTTAAAATGAAGCAGCCCATTTTCAGAAGGTTAAATTTGATTTCTAAATGTAGTGACATAATTAGTTTGTACTTCGTATATAATGCAACAAAGGCTTTCAAGTTGTGCTTGCACTCTACAGACAAGTCCAGGGAGGAAGAAAGGAGTAAGAAGCATCATCGCCTGAGTCAGCGCAGCTGTGATTTTGAAGCTTTGGATGTGTAGCTGGAGCCTATCCAGAAGCATGCCAACCCTCTCATTCTTCAAAGTGCATTTATATTACTAGCACTCTTGGCAGGCAGGCCTCTCTAGCGGTTAAGGCTGAAGCGCCTCCCAGACTGACGATCATTACAATGGCTATAACATAAAAACTGTTATTGGCCTTGTTTGGTGATGGTTATTACAAGTGTATCAAAAACCCACACATACGTCTCCATTTACCCCAGTTCTTCAGGGCTGTAGCATTATATAGGCACTAATGAATAGGTGATTTCAGTGATTCGACATGTGTCATAAATATTAAATGGCTCTCTGCCCTTGGTTACCTTTGCTGCCAGCCAGAGCCTTTGTCATGTATACTGTAGCTGTTTAGCTTTTTACTTATTGACAGAGGTGACAGCAGGGGACATTTCAAAGAGAGATGCCTCTCAGGAGTTCAAATCTCTATGGTAAAATAGTCCTTTGTAGTGCATTAATGCTTATTCTATATATCTCTCGAGGGCACAACCTTTGGGGTGAAGTCATGATTATTATAATTTTGGTCATGATAACTGTGACAAAGCAAATGGCAGTGTGCTCTATGTAAAATGTGTACATAAAGTAATGTTTTTAAATCGAGCCTTTATTGTATCCACAAAAGTAGAACTTTTACAATTTTTTACTCTTTTGCCAAAAAACGAAACAAGGAAACACAGAAACTACAAATTTCAGAAGTTAAGAAAATCTATTCATGAGAATATTTAGTCTTGTCAAACTGCCAAAGTAATGGTCGGTCATTAGATTTGCAGCCAGAGGTGCTTGACTCCAAGTCATTTTAAGTTACCTTCAATTAACTGGACCACACCTGCTCCTTAATATTTGGGTAATTCTGCAGTAGAGGCAGCAACATATTTAAACACTCCCAACACCAATTTGGTATAAAATAGATAGAAACAGTATAACCTCTATATGAAAAAAAAAATACAAGTTGCAAATATTGAGAATATTAAGGTGTTTATAATTAGCAAAAACCAGCGATACAATGGAGGAACCCAGCATATTTTAAAGGTTGCAAGTGGACAATTATGTTCTTTTTTTTTCTTTTTTTAGCTGATATAATATTAGTAAGGTGTTTAACCCTCAGTTCCTGGCACCTGCGGAGATGTTCATTTACTTGGAAGCTAAAGGTGTGAATATGAGCAGCTGAATGAGTGTGAAGTAAAGTGTTGATGAAGAAAGAGCATATGTTTTAACAGAACCTCTGTTAGAAAATAAAATTATATTTTCACAGATTTTTGGGGGGGTTTCATGTTGTACTGAGCAAAGATTACCACCTCAGATCTGTTGTTACAGATTTTTTTAGTCTCATGAGCTAAATGATTTTTACATAAAAAGACACTTCCTGCATTCTGCAGATGAAATTTAATGCATTGCAATACACGCCTCATACAGCCGTGAACAATGTGTCTGCCTTCTTATGGCTGCTGGATAGACTCCCTATCCAATGGATGGGCCTCTGTCATACTAACTCTTCCCAAACCATACAGAGTGTTTGCTTTAGATCCCAGACAATAAGGAGCAGTATAAACACTCCCCCACATTTCTCACGGCTGGGAGGCCCGAGCTGTAAAATGCTCAGATTGATAGAGCAATGTTCAATTCCTCCCCTGAGTTAGAAGGGCAAACTCCTGTGGCGCTCCTGCATCAAGCATGCCCTCCCTGTGACTCGACACTGGAGATAAACTTTCCCAGACAACAATGCCTCATCAGTGGCAGCAGCAATGGGGCCTTTTTTTACTGCCAGAGCTCCAATGCTGAACAATTAACAGCTCACCATGGTCCCTAGCACAAAATACTAGAATGGCCAAGTAAGTATGGCCTCTCTCCCTCTCTCTTTTACTCTCCTTTTGCTGGTTCAATCGTCAGACTCTCACTCACTAAAACGACCCCTCCTGTCCCCCTACCTCAGCCCCTTATATTTTGCTGCAATGCATCTCTTACTGCTCTCTGTTCTATAAATTGCCAACATTGCGAAAAGGCAGATACAAATAAAGGTGATTTAGCCCAAAGAGATGCTGAGTGATGGCTCTCATTAGTCCAAAGTGGAGACCAAAGTCGAGATTTAACTGAGAGGGATTCCTGGCCATTAGCACACTGGCATTGGCTGTATTGATAGTTTTTTAATAAGACGCTACATTAATGGTTATCATGAGTGAGTGGGTTTATGGTAATGGGAAAAGGCAGAGGAGGGGAAGAGGAAGTCTCCAATGTGTTTTCTGTCAAATTCAGCCTGAACCTGGCTACTGCTGCCAGCAGCTCGAGCGTGCACCTTTTGCAGGTTGACAACTCATGTAACACAAACTCTCTCTTATGTCTGCATATAGCAAATGTAGAAAGCGTAATTTTTTATTCTTTTTTTTGCTGAATTATGAGTGACTCGGATGAAGGCAGGACGGTGTCAGTGATGAACGATGCCAGAGGGACGTCTCTAGTGTGCACAGAAGTCATTTCCTCCTATTAATCAGTTGGACTAATTCTTCCCATGTTCCATTTTTAACCCTACAATGTCACTGCCTCCAGTTGCTCTAATTGAAATATTAGCAGCCAGTTAAGTAAATGAAGACAATTTAATCAGTACCCTTCTCGTGCCTTCCCTGTCTTTCTCTTCTGTTGTCTATTTCCCATGTGACAATGCGATCTTTCTATTAAAGAGAGAGTTGAGAGATCAATTTAGACTGTCTTTTTTTAAGCTAAGCTGACAGCTCTGGATCAATGCCATAAGAAGCCAAGAATAACCTTGTATGAATATGAACTCTGACAAAAAGTGTCAGATTCTGCTAAGAATTTATTATTTTAATTATTATTATTATTCCTGTTGGTTTGACTATGCACCAGCATGAGTAGACCCTAAGCATCGATTATTTCGTTGTTTCTTCTTCCCTTTAGGAGGCGGTCGCCTCAGTGGATCATCTGCATTCATCTCATCCTATCCCCTGTGTGCTCTTATGTCACACCAACTCCCCGCATGTCCTCCTTCACTGCATCCATGAGCCTCCTTCATGTTCTTCCTCTTTTCCTCCTACCTGACAGCTCCATAATAAACACAGCTTGTCCATCATACGGTGCTGTGAAAAAGCACACGGCCCGCCTCCTTTATATCCGTCACACTTACATCAAACACATTTTTAAATTAGGTATAAGGTAGCTTTTTTCCCCCTTAATAAATTAAATCGTCATTTAAAAATTGGATTTTGTATTTACTCGGGTTGTCTTTGTCTGAAATTACTTTTTCAGAGCACTGTATCCACGGTTCCTCGTCCACACTTGCCCAAATCATTTCAGCCTCACCGTGTTGAACTTTCCCTCTGATGTACTCATTTCTAATCCTGACCCTCCCGGTCACTCCCCGTGAAAATCTTAGCATCTTCAACTCGGTTACCTGCAGCTCCACCTCCTGTCTTCTCGACAGTGCCACCATTACCACGCCATCTGCACCTTTCCACCTGCCTCTCTCTCATTCACACATGTATTCTGTCTTGCTTCTACTGACTTTCATTCATCCTCCACATATACTTCTATCTCTTCAGGCTTTCTCGCATCTCCTCTGACATCACGATGCCCACTGCGAGCATGATAGTCCATCACAAACCAGCACAGCACAGCAAACAGTTTGCACTCTTAGTGCTGGTCCCAAGCCTGGAAAATAGGAACGTTACATCAGCAATGTGGCGTAAAATCTTCGCCTAATCAAAAATGCACATCTTTCATCACTGAATCAGTTTGTAGTGCTCCTCGCCTTTGTGCTGGTTTCAAAAGCACCAATGCAATTTATTTTACCATTATAATCCTCAAAGCAAATATTCTGCAGCTAATCACACAATGCAGTTGCCAATCAGATGATTTGTCTTCATGATGTTTTTTTTATTTATTCTTTCAGTCATTACAGTCAGCAAACAGCTCCAGATGCACCTGAAATGTAAAAGAAGCAAAAGTGTGAAGGAGACATATGCATTTAGAAAAGTTCAGCCTTATTACCGATACCTTTTTTTAAAGTGAGTTCACGACTTATTCCAGATGTTTGTGTTAATTTTTTTTTCCTATGCCAGATTTTCATGATAAAACATCGTTCAGATTAAATCGCAGACTGTGGAATGACTTTAACTTTTCTCCTTTTATCATATTTTGCTATCAGCTGTTCTCGCCATAATATTAACACATGATTAATATTTAAATCATGTGTTAATCATTTCAGCAGCAGTGCTAATTCAGCAGCTACGTATGTAGATTTTTTAATCAAATTGCACCATTCCCTCTCCAAAATGACTCATATCGCCCCATCTCTTGTTTTCAATTCTTCTAAAAAAAAATCTCTTGTATTTTTTTTCTGCACTCATTATGCCTTTTTAAAAATTCCTATGAAGATGTAATGCTTTTATAGCCACAAGACTATTTTCATGCACACATAATCATAACTCCCATTTTGCACAGACGAGAATTCAGCTTCATTTTATCTCTGCACTTACTAAAAGTACTGGGCAGTATGAGCTATACCAGAAAGCCAATCTTAAAGTACTAGTTACTCGAAACACCATGAAATTAGGTTGGCAGCTTCATATTGTGATTGTACCATGTAATTTAATTAACATGTGTATCTGTGTTTTGCAATTACAGTACATGGAATATTGATGTGCCACATCAATAAGTATTTTATATAGCACCGTCCACTTAAATGACCAAATAATCCAGGGGACTTTTTTTTCATATATATTTACTTTGAAAACGTATGTGCCTTTTACTGTAAAGCACATGAAGAAAGTGGAACAAAAATTGAGGCGAAGCAATCAGCTGATAAATCTCTCTTTTTTCCTTTTTCTGTTTCCCTATCAGACGTGAAAGCCAGATAACCACTGCCACCCCACCACACCCCCCTTCTCTTGCCCTTCACATCTGTGTGTCTGCACAGGAGCGATAAGCAAATCAATATCCTGTCACTTCTTATTTTTACTAGCCCAATTCTACTCTCTGCACCTTTCACAAGGTGACAAACTCCTACCTCGTGGTCTGGGCTGGACAATCTCGGTTTCTCCTTTGTAGAATATTGTCTCTCCAGCGACTCTGAAAGACGCTCTCTATCAGTAAAATGATGCCAACGTGTTGGCGCTAATACTGCCAAGGTAGGCGCTCTGTGATGTTGAACTTTCTCCCTATTTTAAGTTCACGCTCAGTTCATCAGATAACATATATGAGGAGAGTATGAAGAGGTTTTTTTCTTGTTTAAAAATTTTCAAATTGTATATCATGTCTTTGCTTTGGTGAGTCTGCACCGAGGTCCTACTAGAGGTGAGGCATCAGAGCTCTCATGTACAGAAAGTGCACATTTCAGCACACATAAAGAGAAAAAATGCATTACAGCAGCTCACATCCAATTTATGAGTTGAAATTAAGATGTAAACAGCAACATTTACATTTCATATTCCATATTTCAGATAAATTTGCCTTAAATATGCATTCATCCTACCATCTGAAAAACGTCTATGTGTAATATTTCACTGCCTTTACTTGCAGGTATGCATTTTTTGTGTCTGCGTGTGTTAATTTTTCAAGATCACATTGCATTTTGCTGCTGAAGGCTTGAAGGTGATAAAGTCTGAGACCATGCTTTACCTTGTGCATATTAAACTAAATAGCTATGCCCTGAGCAATACAACCAGTGCCTAAGATAAGTTTTATGTCTGAAATCAGTCAAACCATTCTCTGTGCTTCATCCTCCGTACTTCATTCAGATGTTAAAATGATCTAACATTTATTTGCAACAAGAGCAATTCAATGTAGTAAGAGATTTTTTGCAAACGTGATTTAAATTGTCAGAAGTAAAATGTCTGGAGGTTAAAAAAAAGTGTCTCCAGTCCCATCTACGCTGCTTTTCCAGGTAAAGGTCTGTGCCAACACATGTCATCATAACAATCATAACATCTGTCATAACACTTACTCGAAACTGTCAAAAATAATAAATAAAAAAAATCTTGTTCACCCATTAACTCAAATTGTGGGTGTGGTCAGTGAAAAGTAATTATCACTTTTAACATTTCCACACACTGTGTGTGTGCTAATTTTGTTTTTCAACTGTGGCTGTAATAGACAGTACACTGCACTCAGTCGCAGGCAGTACGAAGATAATGGAAAGACAACTTTGGCCTGATATTTTCTGAGGACAGCTAACATTCAACAGGAGAGAAGATAAAAATTAATTTGGTTGGAGCCACTCATGCTTTTTATTCACACATTTCTTGTCTAAGGGCAGCAGGGAGAAGATTTGTTTAAATATTCAGTGCCCAAGGCCATGTCAAATAACAGCAGACCCTGATAAGATTTTCAAGGCTTGCCACTGAAATTAGCGCCTTAAACAATGATTTCTTGGAAATATTTCTTGGGGCTTTAGGTTGGGGGTTTAGAAAATTGTGGAACAGAAGGATGGTGTGCCACTCCGTGGAGTCTTTCATATACCCAACTTGAAAATGCCAGTCATGGAGTGGGCATAATGAAATATGAATTGAGCCATGGACCATCACTAGCACATTAATGATTTCTCCCAAATGTGTATCCTCCAGATTACTCCTTATCACCACCAAGACACACACTGGTGTCCTGTATTGGGTAAATAAACACCAGCATCTGAATGGACGGGGCAAAACATAAACTAGAAGGCATCATGTCCATTTTTGAAGTTTTTAACCGTAGGCTAAATAAAATTGACAGCCATGCATAATAACCTGCAGTTTTAGCTGGGGGTGCTTTGGCTGAGCTAGGAAACAGCCTTGTTGAGAGCAGATTCGGACCCAAAAGCCCCATTAAACTCTAATCCTAAATGGGGTTCCATGCCCTGACAGTTTAGGAGGAACACAGTATATTATATATTCCCTGCCAAATAGAAACTCAGGAAACTTCTGTTTTTGATGTTCATGTCTGCGGTAGAAATGTAATATGGATTGCCTATTTATGTTGTTATTTTCATTATTTTATAGTCTTAAAAAGTTATCAAAGTAATAATGCTTTACTTGCTTTAAGTTTTTAATGTGCTTAGGCCTTCAATAATGAACTTTGTGTGCTGTCTGCTCAGAAATACAGCAATTCCCATTCTTATATATAATTCCTTTGATGAAACTGTGCCTGATACACAGCTAATTGTTTCAACCTTTCAGGAGACTTGAATAATGCAGTTGTTCATTTTGTTCACACGTATATGTCCCTGTGGGACTTGTATGATCAATTAACAGATGAGCAGTTGCTTTCAGCTGTGTTTTAGTCAACCAGTCTTACGGGGGCATTAACTAAGAGACTCAGGCGCATATTTTCCAGCCTTCAGGAAATGCTTGATTTCATCTGGTGTGTTTGTAGAGTCAAAGGCTCGAAGATTTAAATCCTGCATTAGTCTTTTGATTAGTTTGTACATTCTGGGCTGAAGTAAAATGTTCCATCAATTTTATAATTAATTGTTGGGGAATTTGGAATAAATATTCATGGTGTTCAGAAGATGAAGAATACCAACTTTGTTAAGAATGTTTTTTTCGTTTAGTGTCATCAGGTTTGGATGAAATCATTTAGTGTCACTTCTCATCAGAGGGCGAAAAAGAAATAACTCAGACAAATTGTAATATTTATGAAACCCCAGAATTGGCCCATGTAGAGCTTTCAAAAGCCAGATGTTGAAATTGAGCCAGTCCTGTTTTTTGGCCTAAAATTGCACCACCAAAATAATAAACCGCACCCGAGTGAGTATTACTCTTGTCCTTTTTAGTAATTAACTTTAGTATGATCAAAGTAAAGCTCAATCTTAAATTATGTTTATAACGTTTATAATTTAGGATTTGGGGGATTTGAGGCCCAAACTCACCCTCAATTTGTCACAAATGAACACTTTGGCAAACCCCATTTTAATAGATGCTGTTTACCATTTTCCTGAACTACAGAAGCCAGTAAATGAAAGTGAAAGTGAGAGAAAAAAATCAAACTATGCAAAATAATACATGACATGATCTGTGGTGTCCTTGTTTGGACTTTGGTCTTTTACCCCCACTTGCCTCCTTATGCAATCGTTGTCCCTCTCTTTCAAACAGGAGTATTTGATCTGGGTGTTCAATTTGTGTAACTGCATCGATGCCAAAAAAACGCCATGGGATTATGTCCCAACAAGCCAGTGGCTTTGACAAAACGATAACATAGGATGCCCTGGGAGTGAGAACGAGTTTGGAGTTAGTACGGTAAGGCTGATGTCTATGCTTAGGTGCAGGCAGTGCTTTCTTTGTGTGTCTGTGTCAGGTTGAATTAAAGCAGAAGTGAAGTGTGAGTGGGTGTTCGTCATCAAAGCCACGTGGGGTCACTCATAGAACCTGGAATGCGTCTTTTGTGTAACGTGGAGACATATCTTCTGCTCCTTTGGTTACATAATGCCTCTAACCACGCAGAGTCAAGGTGGTCAAGTTATATTACATTTGTGTTAACTGCAGCTACTATGGTTACTGAAGCAGAGATATCAACTTTAATGGACTTTATTTGAAAAAGTTTTATTGCTTTAATTGTGTAGCACAACTTTCCTGATAACCTATGAAAGAAGCTCAGTCTAACTCATAAACTACTGAGTGTTTACAATAAAATTTCACCTTTGCTGCTGTCTTTGAGTGTCTACAGATTGAAGATTAGCCTTGCTCTGGCCACAAATGTAAAATGACATATTGATTTGCAAAACCCCCAAACATAACCTACCTACTTACTCAAATGGATCGCTTCGTGAGCTGATGCAAAAAGGTGAAATTTTCAATGAGATACAATCTTTGATTTTAATTATTTTTTTAATACACTTTTTTTTCCTTTTGTATACCCTTCAAGAACGTCAAACACATGTCAGACTGCAGTTGAACAAAAGCAGTTAAGTCGTCATGTCGCTTTGAGAAATATGACCTTGTAAAGTCGGCGCGGCATAAAAACACACGCAGGAGACACAAACACATGCAATTACACATAAGTGAACTTACACACAGGTGTACTTGCATCCATATTCAGACAATGACTGCAGTTATTTTAGTGCACACATTTATTTACACCCCCATATATTCAGGTTTCCACCCACATATTAGTACCCACACAACAGCACATGCTACCTTTCTCACTTTACTTCATAAAGCAGTTGGTTGAACACCTATAAATAGGCTGTAGGGCACTGCACAACCTCAATTTGCCACCCCCATACACTCCTATAGCAATTATCCCAAGCTTTATTTCGGTTAAGCAGTCAAGCACGGGGAATAAACGACTCAGCCCATTCAGCGGTGGTTAATAGGAATGAGGATACTTAATACCAGCCAGCAATCAATCAGATAAAAACAGAGTGAGTAAAATGAGCTAATTTGTTCATACACATGATCTAGAGCGTATTTGTTAAATTACGCCAAATTTAGCTAATCTTTTTGAGGCACTGATCTGATGGTAATGTGCCTCTATTGGGATTTCGGGAGTTGCAGAGTTTCAGGTTTGCATTACCCACCTTCTTGTATTAAATCACATGTAGCAGTCATTTTCTAACTTTCTCTAGAGGGTTCTAAAGGCAATGCATGTATGATAATTAGGTTTTTTTTTCTTTGGTAAAGCTTATTGTTAGGGCTGATACGTAATGTTGCAACAGGCCTAAGCTGCTGGGGAGGGGGGTTCTTTTTACTTTGCTCATTTTCGTCTCTGTTTTTATACGCCGCTCTGCATTTAATCATTAGTCATTATTAATCTTGGGCTCTTCTATGCAGCATGCCTTTTTTTTCCGCTGTCTCCCTTCCCTCAACCCCAACCGCTCGGAGCAGATGACTGTCCCTCCATGAGCCTGGTTCTGCCGCAGGCTTCTTTCTGTTAAAGGGAGTTCTTCCTCCCCACTGTCACCAAGTGCTTGCTCAGAAAGCATTGTTGCCACTGCAAAAATGCAAAATCTTACCAAGAGTATTTGTCTTATTTCTAGTCAAAATATCTCATTACACTCAAAATAAGACACATGAACTTGTATGAACTTGTTTTAAGACAGTGAATCTTGAAACTAGAAAGTTTTTACTTAATCCATTGGCAGATTTTTTTCACATAATAATAGATATTTTTGCTTGAAATAAGTGCAAAAAATCTGCCAATGGAACAAGTGAAAACTTTCCAGTTTCAAGATTCACTGTCTTAAACAAGTTTATAAATCTCACTGTAAAGTCTTGACAGTCTTAGCTGAATTTGTATTATTTTAAGTGTAATGAGATTTTTTTATTGACTTTAGAAATAAGACGAATACAATATAAGATTTTGAGTTTTCACAGTGTGATTGTTGGGGTTTTACTGTGTTACTTTAGGGTCTTTACTTCACAATATAAAATGCACTGAAGCAACTGTTGTTGGGATTTGGCACTATAAAAACAAAATAGATTTGAATTGAAATGGCATACAGGACATACAGAGGAAAAAAACTTGTATTTTACATCAAAGGAGACCAAATGATTGTCATGCCAACACATACGTTATTCCCAACTCAGTATTCTTAAAAAGATGTGAAACCCATTTTCTGATCTTATAAAACATAACATACTCAGATCAAACCCAACTGCTCTTGATTTTTACTTTCATATGTTTCATAAAACATCAAAAATAAAACACAATACATCTTCAAATATACATTGAATAACAGCGTACGGCAGATGCTGGCTCATGAATGGCCCCTGTTGCAGCTCTCTGTGGCTTGGTGGTGGTTTAGTTTTGTTCTCTGCACAGTGTCATTGAGCCATTTTCTGTAAGACAGTTCTCCCAGGATTGGTGCAACATATGTTTTCTCATCCCATGCCCATTTAATCAGAGGTGCTGTTTGTGTGCTTCTGGCAATTATGGACCTCCCTCACAAGGACATCAGTTTTCTTTAGGGAAATGCTACTGTTCTGGACCTGCACAGTCCACGCAACCAAAAACCAAGACCAAAATTTGCAGGAGGAAATATGGTAATTTGGTTCATCATTCTTAGTGCCAGGCTACACTCATTATTTATTTTACTTGCTGTGCCAACCGTGTCTGGGCACGCCTCTCACTGCAGTAGCTCGGGTTGTCAGGGAGATTCAGTTCACCTGGTCTGGCTCCACTATGTAAGGTGTTGGAAGTCAGCCAGTCCTTCTCTCTCCCTTGGCTTTCATGCTGTTTTTTTTTCTTGCCTTTGTGAAAATGTGTCCTTTTATGTAAAATAAATGTACTTTAAGTTACAACTCATGCACTAATACTTGGAGCCTGGATGCAATAGTATCTTTACGAATAAATCCTTGCATGTTCTACGCAATCTGGTCAATCTGCTTTAGTCTTAATGGGAACAAAAGTTCAGGCTCCAGATTGCTCTTACCATTTGGTTTCAGACATTTTCTTTTCAACTCTTGGCTCTGTATGGTATCATCTCAGGCACACAGATTTGAATGTGAGCAGAGATACTCCACCCGTCTGTTGTTCAAATCTTTTGTTTCCGAGGGGCACCCAATCAGAAGAACGCTGGCTTAAAGGGATAGAGGAGCTAGAACACAAGATAAATGTTGAACTGTTGCTAATAGAGAGCTACTAAAGCTCGTATTAAAGCTCACAGAATAAGAATATGGACTTAGAACTGAGTATTATAGCTCTATTTTAGAGTTTTATTTGCATAGCAAAGATTGTTAAATGATGATATTGACGTTCAGAGTGGCATAAGAAGCATTTGTCTCCTTTTGGGAAAAGTGCTTTAACTAAAATACCTGCACTCACATCATACTGTGTGAATTATGGCAAAAAAGTATATATTTAAAGTTAAATTGCTATAACTTTAAAGTTAGACCATTCCAAGTTGTTAAACTGTGTGTTTTAATATACTGTACATGTGCAGGCCTGCTGGAATTCCCATCAAATCACAGCCGACTGCGTGTCTGAATGTGAATTTGTCATGATTTTGTGAAATCTTGTGACTAGCAGACTGCTCAGCAGTCAAATCCCTAAAACTGCTGGGAAGAAAGTGCCCTTCAAAGCCCCATAAAATACTCTCCCAGAGCAAACCTCTAAACCCAAACTGCTGCAGTTGATATGCTCAGTGGCCAACAGTACAAACACATGGCTGTAAAGGCAGCTGCCAGGTGTGTATATGAGCGGAACTCTCTTTCCCCTGCGCTGCTGCCCTATGGTCATTGTATTAAACGAAAAGGTACACTTAGTGAACCTGGATGGCTGAAAAAATCTTAAAGTAATATTATGCAACAGTGATTCAACCTCTAACCACTTTTGCATTTGCTTTTCCAGCGACCAGGTCATTGAGAAACCCGACTCTGCTCTCGCTGCAGTGTTCAAGAGCTTTAACGTATTCCATCTAGTCAAATGAACAATAGAAAAAACTCTGTAAGTAAATAACTGCATATTAAAACTTTAAACATATGCACCACCAAGTTATCCAAAGAGAATCCATTTACTGCCTGTATGCCAAAAAGAAAAAAAAAATCATATTACTGTTTGGCATAAAGCTGCCTTTGGAGCACATTCCTTCCATTAAACGCATGGCAGTAAGCAAAATCCATCTAATATATTCCACGTTCCCTAATTTCCTTTCATGATTTTTTGATGTACGTCTGTAGGATCAGTGTTCAGCGTCAAATATCAGTACTGATCATTCATGCTGGCGATAGCTTTACCAATGAAAAATATCACTATTACTCCCTTGGTACAGGTGGTGTGTGCTGCATAGTCAAGGCTTTGCAGATGTGCAGGCTGCATGAGACTCATTGAATCTTAGGATCTCGAGACAGCACTTCAACTGTCTGTGCCACAGGAAAATGAAAGTGACTTGCATTGAGGCTGCAGATGAACATTGGGGCATTGAGGCTATGTTGAATCAGAAAACACACACAAATCGGAAGGAAGGGCTAAAAAAGATAGCGAGGAGGAAGCTGGCATACTGAGAGTAAGAAAGGCACACAGAACGAGAGGAAGGGGTGAGGAGAGAGGATAGCTAGGTCAAAATGAAAGCCTGGATATAAAGAAGGAGGAGGAGAGAGAGACTTCACTGAAAGGGAACATAAAGTGACAGAGGTCTAACAGACACCGTGGCTTTGATATCCCCTCAGCTTCAGACTGACCTTCACCTGCTCCACATGAACCAAGCAAAGGAGACACAAGGTGGATGGACTGTTCCCTGCGCTCTCCTTTAGCTCGCGCTCTAGTAACTGTAATAAAACAGCGCTGTCTGGATGGCAAGAAGAGTGACAGAGGGGAAAGCTCCTGTGTGACCTGCACATGCAAGCTGTTTAATGACCGTAAAGAGATGCTGAGGTGAATCTTATATATAGCCATAAAAAATCATGGGCGTACCGCGCGGTGTTCAGACGGGCTGAAATTGTTTGTCACGTGTTTGATGTATTCTTATTGTGAAATTAGGCAAAACGTGTAAAGAATAAATTACAGTGCATAGCGTATCATTATTCCTGTGATCATTTTTTTTCATTATTAACTATTAATATCCAGTCTCTATCACTTTCTGATTTCGTGTATTATTAATGAATGTAAAAATCACTTTGATATCACTTTCAAAGGAGATTTAAAGCATCGTGCATTTTGTTTCAAAAAGATTTGGCACATTAGATTTACTTTGTTAATTGTCCGATGTAATGTTTCAAATACCCGCTTAAACCATATATAGTTTCACCTCAGAGTTGTTTCCCCCCCCCCTTCGTCTTTATAATTTAAGTCATAAAAAGCTCTTTACAGCTTTCCGTATACTGATTGATTTCTCTTTCTGAAATATTTATCACCGGGTTGAAAAGGGGTTAGGGTTGTGCCACAGGGATCTGAGCCACCTGTGGGAGAAAAGATTATTCTGAAATATCAAGACTTCGCACTGCCTTTATCTTTAGACCCAAATCCATAAAGTGCACGAACGACCTCACTTTCAGTTAAATAAATGAGCCTCTAGGAGAGTTTTTTTGGGGGGGTTTAAAAAGTATTTTCTTGTTCTCCAAACAAAAGTTTTTAAGGGGTTCTTTAAATTTCATTTAATAATAATACTTCATCATTTACAACTAGGTATGGACTGCATTTGTTCACCTATTGGCTAATATGGACTGTACTCTTGCACTCTCGCTAAATTTGCTGTATTTCTATGTTGCACACATTGAAACAATTTCCTGACAAAATCCTGATCAGCTATCACACCTTAAGTTAGAAAAAAATAGTGTTTGGGAACATGCAGATTAATTTAAAGATGCATTTAAACTGCACGATAAAAGTTGGAGCCGGCAAGCTGCATGAGACTCATTGAAATCATCTAAATCATCAAAATTTGGAATTTGACATTATACTTTATTTTCAGTGTTTAGATCAGGTTTTGATCAAAAGTGACCTTTTTTTTTTAATTATTCGAAGGCAAACGTGGTAAAAATGCATTTATTCTGAGTAATCAAGGAGCTTGGAAAGAAAAACGACGGGACTTCTTGAAGCTTCATTTCCTTCATTCATTTTGAGAACTTGCCACTGTATAATTAGTTTGGGGTAAATATGCCTGGTGAATTAAACACGCATTATTTGGTGTGAGAGTGTTGTAACTCAGATACACAGTTATCAAGGATCACAGAGTGAAGTTTTAATGAGGACTGAAGTGTCATAGGTTCCTCGGGCCTGTACTGGCTCATGCCACAAAGATAATGGGTGGGTATGCTGGTATTAAATTAAGCCAAACACAGATATAGGAGGATGGAGGTTTTAGTGAAACAGGCTCTATAAAAGGGTCTAGTAGACTTTGGCTTTTAATGACATTCTCAGGTAAACGCATTGAGTAGAGCATGGCTTGTTTGCTTTTGCTATTGCTAATTAAGACCTGGTAAGTGAGAGAGTGGAAAAGAGAAACATACAGAGAAACGAAAGAGAGAGAGAGAGAGAGAGATGTCTGTTTCCATTTTGAATTTATCTGCAGGAGAAAAATTACAGTTGACTCCTCCACTCTAGTGGGATACCAAACCGATATGAAGGAGAAAAAACAACAGCAGCAAAGCTTTGAAACTGTGATGCAGTTCTTTTCATTAATCGCATACAACACACTGACTCTGCGGCCCCTTTGAACTCTCGCACTCTTTGAGCTTTCTCTGATTAACTCTGTTTCTCAGACAGATGACTGATCATACCTGACAGTTAGAATCGTGACCCCCCCTATTATATGGCCACTGTTAATAGATCTGGTTTGTGTTTATTTTTGCACGCGTTTGTGTCTTTTCTTTCATGTTTACCAGCTCCACTGACGCTCCTCGGAGCTGTATGTTGTTTGTGTCGATGTTTTTGCAGCATTTATTTTAGCAAATTCCAACTTGAAAATCCCTTATGATCATCAGTGTGAGTGAAAAGCTGTTTGAATAGTTATTTATCTTTCCAGAAACCCACTGTGGAAGAACAGTCCCCATTCCACTGAATCGACTGAACAAGGTAAAAAGCGATCGCTGCCAGGTGCCGTGTTTACAACCTAAACATAGAGGGCCAATATCAATCAGTACTTAGGTAGTTAATAGGAATGGAAAAGGCAAATCTTTTGCTCTAGTGGAATATGTACTGTCGGGGGCAACGATTTAAGTGAATTATTCATTCCATCAAATGATTGGCTTGGCCTTTGAACTTGCACAAAATAACATTACATCTTCTCTGAAATATAAATCCTCTGAGTTATCTTTAATCTCCTTGGCGGATATTGGTTAGGAGAAGTCACTTTTTCATATTTGCATGTCTTCTTAATAGCCTATTAATGAAGATACATGCAGAATCCTTTTGGTTAATAAGACACATGTCAGGTTTTTCGTGCCTAGAGAGGAAGCACTAAAACTTGGTAGCAAGCTGAGGGTAAGTCTTAAAACTGTGACAAGCCACACTAAAGAAGAGGGGTTGCCACAGGCAAAGGTAAAGTGGGAGAAAGATAAGAAGGGAGGAAAGGGAGGAATGGGAGACGTAGGGGTGTCAAGACAGAATTACTCCTCATTATAGCGCAGTGAGAAACCAGTAAATCAAATGTCACTGCAGCCTTTCTTCAGCTTCCCCCAATCATCAGTCAAAACCCTTCCCGTAAAACATGCTTTGTGTTCTGGTGCATGACTGCCACCGGACCTGTAATAATAGAAACATGTCCCAGTGCACTGGGTACGACAAGGTCGCCTTCTGTGTCTCCCATCTGAGTTGTGTTTTCCTGTGGGTATGTGGTCAAACAACATGGAAAAGTGGAGGACGTGGTGTCTTTTTCATGGTCAGCAGAAGGTCGATTGATGGTATTGATGCCCGATTTCCAAAGCCATTCAAGTGTCGTTTGGAGGTCTGATGCCTGGCTGGTCCACACGCACCATCAGCTGAGCAGGTGATGTCCTGCCACCGTCATTTCACAAATGGCAAGTCGCAGCACCTTGACATTGTCGTGGTCGCGGGGGTGAAAAACGATGTCGCACTTCATTAGGTCTCTGCTGGTGGAAAGCTGCTCGTCCCATTAGACGCCGCGGCGTGTCGCACCATGTTACTGCAAGCCCCATTGCCATTTATTTCACAATCGGCCAGATGAAACGGCTGATATTAACAATCTGTTCCTTGATGTGTTTCTTTCTCTCTCATTCTCTTGCTTTCCCACACTTCCACTTTTATTCTCCCTCTCCTTTCCACTCTCTCCCCCCCCCTGACTCATTGTTCTGCCAACTGGGGATGGGGAGGAGGCGAAATTTTAAAAATCATTTGTTATGTTGGGTCACGTTTCAGGACACAATTAATGAGGGGAATCATGTGGACAGGTAATTTGAATCATCAGCTCCATTTGTTATTTACAATTGTCAATTAATGCCACCCCGAACAGCCCTTGTGTCAGCTCTATCCCTGCCAGTTGCCAATTACTCTTCAGCCCACCTTGCTGACCTCCTGGCAGAGCGAGAGAGAGAGAGAAGGGGGGGGAATCAGACAAGCACGATCCCTCTGAGACGTGAAACATCCCAGCCATCTGCCGCCTGCATTCATTCCTCCCCAACCAGGAGAGAAAGCAAGAAAAGTGTGAGGGAATAACAAAGAGAAAGAGAGCGAATGAGTGGAGGAACAAATGAGAAAAACTGAAAAAAAAAATACATGAAAGCAGACAGAGGATGAAAAGATAAGAAAAAAAAAGACAAGCCAAATGACCTGATTTTTAGGGGACAGATTTAACCTTTAGGCGGAATGAAGTTTCTGACCAGAGCTATTCAAAATGATAATAGAGTTTCATCCTGCTTTATCTTTGACTCCATTAATGTCTGATAAGGGTGTACAAGCTTCTGCATAAATACATTTGTTGGTGAGTTTATATGTGTTATATGTTCTGACATGATGCTTAAGCAGATCATCTGGTTAATATATTAACAAACACACACAGGCACTTTCTTTTCCTTTTCTTTAAAATGTGAAAGAATGTGTAAAAATATTTTCCTCCTCTTTTAGGTCTTTTGAATTTTCTCTTCCTGTAAAGAGTGCTGAGACTCAAAAGTAATCGTGTGTCTTGATGACCAGAACTTACAGAAGGGATTAAGGCCTTTCTCTTACATCGCACCGGTCTGGCCTTATTGAGTGTCATTTTCCCCCCAACGAAAGAAAAACAAGGAGGAAGTATGAGTACTGACCTTATGGGATGTGGAATTGCAATTTGCCACAGAGGGCACCTCGACACATACAAATGATGAAGGGAACTAAAATTCCAATCCCTTAGAGTCTCCTAGCTGGAGGGTATTGCTTTGTACAAGGAACATGACATAACCTACCTTGCAAATGTGTCTGATGGCTTTGTTATGGTAAAACCATGCAGGGAGCTCGCGGAGGAGTTTGGCTTTTAGCCTTTGTCTGACCATCACACAAAGTCACCGGAGGCCTCAACAAGCATAAATGTTTTATGATAGTTTCATTCGGGTCTCCTGTTATGACGGCAAACACAAATCAAGTCGATAACCGGGCGCTGCACATTGCACGTAGGCTACAACAAATTTAAAGAGGGCGGGGTGATACGGCTTCTGAGGCTTTAAAATGGAAAACCAAAAACGTTAAAAACAGTAATGACTTCTGGTTTGTGATTGTACGTTATACATTACTTTACAAAAAAGAAGTAATTACACAAATTTAAAAACGTGTTCATGGTGGGAATGTGTTGTGCATTGATTAAACTCCTTCATGTGCAGAGACATGCTCCTAGTGGAACTTTTCATACTTCAAATGATATAGGTCACTTGTGTGACTTTGCCATGATATATGGCATTAAAGAACCTATTTCTGGATGATCAATGAATTATATTTGTACTGAAATTTCTATGTTGCTGTAGATGTCAGTGGGGGTGAGGTTGCCAGTATGTGTCTACTTGTCTGAAGTGTTGAATAACAACTGCTGCACTTCCTTTGATTCCTTTGACTAGCCACCATGGCCAAACATTACAGTGTCTAACCTGTCAATGACATACCACGGATTGCTATTGATTGGCACCATTATTGCTCCTGGCTAAATTCATTACAGGATCGACCAAGGTTGCCTGAGACGGGCACAGAGGTTGAAGCTTCTCAAAGCACCTGAAAGGTTAAAAAAAGGAAAGAAAGAAGAAAAAAAAAAACTCTTTCAAGGTTGGCACTATGAATGCAGGGAACTATGAAGGTAAGAAACTGAAATGATATTTTATTAAAAAATATTTTGGCTACAACGATTTATACAAAAAAGTTTCAGTTTCCGCAGGTCAAAGATGAAATAGGATTATTTGTTCAATGCGCCTTCATTTTAGCAATGATTATATTTGCTGTTGGCGCCTCCAAATACAGGTTTTATAAAGTGAACTCAGTGAAGGTTTAAATTTGGTCAACAAATAAATTATTTTTTATAGCAGTGTTTAACACTGTTTTGAGGTTATTAGACTTTACACTTACCAGTCATTTATTTGATATACCTGTTCAACTACTTGTTAACAGCCAATCACATGGAAGTGCATCAATGCATGTAAACAAGCCTAAATCCATCTTTGAACATTTTCAGAAGGTTGTGGCTAAAGATGACCTGCTTAAGCCAAGTGTTAGAATGAGGAAGAAAGGTGATAAAAATGACAGGTTGTTGGTCTGAGTATTTTAGGAGCTGCTGATCTACTGGGATCTTTTCTTCTGGGTTTTAAAGAAAATATCCAATGAGGAGCAGTTCTCTGTGCCAAAACTATTGAGTCCAGAGGTCAAACTGCTCCGAGTTGCAGAACAGCATCTCTGAATGCTCACCACTTAAAGCAGATGGACTACAGCAGCAGAAGACCACACTGGCTGCCACTCCTGTCAGCTGAGAAGAGGAAATAAAGGTTCATTTGGGTTAACACAATTTGGGAACAGAAGATAGAAAAAATCTTGCCTGTTCTGAATTTTCGTGACATTCAGATGGTAGGATCAGAATTTGGCATAAACAACATGACTAGATCATCTCGTATCAACAGATCAAGCTGTTGGTGGCGGTGTCATGTTGTGTGGCAAATTTCCTTTGCACACTTTGCACCCTTTGGTGCTCACTGAATGTCACTGAAACACCGCAGCTGACCACGTCCATCGCTTTATTCAGATTTGCATCGTGGCTGTGCAGCCGTCAAGTGTGTGATGCCAGTAAGTGTATACTGACTGCCATCATACACTCATGTCAAAGAGTTTTATGTACACTGGGTGGAAAATTAAATGACTCAAGTTAGCAAATTATTAATAACATACAGGTTTAAATACAGTCTTAAAGCCAAATATTACAAGCTTTTTATACTTTTGTACAGTAATGACACAAACATAGATCACACGGGGGGACTGCAACATCGCATGGAGAGATACCTGATAAAAACCTTAACCCTTTTAGACCGGTCAAAGCGGGAGCGCTCCGTTTTGCATAACTATGTTTAAATGCTTGTAGAACCGCAACCACGTAAGCTAGCGCAATAATTTTTTTTGCATATGAAACCGGAGAGTTTGTACTTACATCTTATGCCATCAGCTTGTCCTAGCTCACTGTTTCCTTCCACATAAAGCTTTGCAAAAGTTGCGTAAAAACCACTGGCAGCAACAAAAACATTATATTCCAGAAACACGTTTTGCCGATCCGATCAGCTGTTCAAAACACTTCCTACGGTGGTTCAGAGGTCAGCACGAACTATCGTATGTCCGCCATTTCCTGCCCGAAACCGGAAGTGACGTCATTTTGGCGAAAATTTTAGTTTTTTTCCTTCATGGCTAATAACCTCATATTTGTGTTTTTAAAATGTTTAGTTTCTGGGATGCTTAGAACTCGAATTGCACTCCTGGAAATATTTTATTTTGATGCACATGCTGCGTTTCTTGCAAATTTGATTAATAATAATATTTATTTTCATTTTGTGTGCAGAATACAAAAATTGGTGACACTCAAATTAAATTTCCTGTGGTTGGAAACTATTTTGTGCAATTTTTTTGTATTTACAGTTTTGAGGGATAAACCTCTTAAATTTCTCTAACTAGAAAAATATGTAAAAAACCAAAAACGATTTTCAATTTTTTTGTAGTTTATTGCACTTTTTTGCTTTTTATGTAGTTACTATGGACTGAATGATACATATTATTAAAATTTGGGCTCTAATGGTTGTATTGAT